>JAKSZU010000004.1:113227130-113526151 GCA_026018925.1 Tupaia tana | reverse complement strand
TATCCAAACCCCTGAAAAAAAAAAAGTCATTCCCTGTGAGTTATAGTTTCCTTGCCAAGCCTGTTCTGAGTTTTGGAGAGATGTGTCAAGTCATGCTGACAAAGTAACATTATTTTCTATTTAATTCCTAAGCATAGCAAGCTTAGGAATTAAATAGAAAATAATTTGTATTTATTTGTATCTTTTTATTTTTATTTATTTAATTCATGATGAGAACGTGTGAGTGTGTAGTGTGTGTGTGTGTGTGTGTGTGTGTGTGTGCAGATCAAAAGAGAGAAGCATACCAACAGGGTCTCACCAGGCCACAATCCTCTTCCCCAGTTCTTCACTCTTATCAGGATCTTAGTTAAAACTTCAGTTTGTGACAATGGAAGACACAGAAACTATCTTGCATCTACTTCACAGAGACAGAGTTTACATGATCTCAGTTTCCCCCTCTCCTGAACTATCACAATGCATGCAATAATGTTTATTCTACTAAGCATCAATATGATTCAGTTTCTCCTAATAAGAAACATTTGACACCAGAACAATTGTTTGAGTTATTTAATTTTACTGTCTTCCCCTTAATATTCTACGAGGTGAAATTTATTTTCCACTTGGAAATCCTCTCCTGGCTTTTGTTCTCTCTTTCTCTCATTCTCCGTCACCATCTTTCACACAACTACTCAAGAAAGAAATATAGTATTATTTTAGACTATTTTTGGTATCTTTTGACTTCATAGTATAATCATTCATAATTATCCCATTTTTTTCATGCCTTCCATTCAAACCAGACTATTTGACATATTTTTATATGACAAGTGTATACAAGCTTTTTTTATTTTTCCCCATGTAAAGGAAAGTGAGAAATGACCTCCCGGGGGGATGGCTACAATGCAACCCCTCTTCTCCATTCTCTTCCTGGGATTTTGGGCATGCATGCACACATGCCCAGTGTGTTTTTCAAGCCACCAGGTCCAGGACTCAAACCGTGGTTGACCATGTGTGAGTCCAGTGCCTTAACCACTACATGACCTGCTGCCCTCCCACCCCATTTATTCCTTTTACATAAATCATTATTATATTCCCTTTTTCTGTTTTGACAACCTCTGTGTCTCTGTTTTAAATTTTTTAATTTTTTTGTATTACATTCAATCACATGTATCTTTACAATATATAGCATTTATTTTTCCAGCATGATTACCATACATATCAGTCAAGACAAAGACATTACTATTCACATCATCATCAAATAGCTTTTTATTTTTTAGATGATGAATATTATTTTTATTTTCATTTTTTTAAACATTCAATTGTGTCTCTTGTATGTATTCTTCTGTGAAGCCTTCCCCAGTTTTTCAGGCAATTGTTGCCTCTTCTTTGTTTCCATTACACTTGATGTATACTTGGATTAAGACCTTTCATTATGTTGATCACATTTCTGGAATATGCATATGAATCTCTGTCCCTCTCATAGGAAGTGATCTATACATTTTACCTGAGTATTATCACTTTTTACCACTGTATGAAAACTATGTAATTTAGTGTTTCCTTCTTTTTTATTAGATTCTATGCTGCCCAAAGCTAAATTTTGTTTTATTAAATTTATCAGCTCATTCCAAATACCAATTAATTGTTCACTTATTTCATTTTATAGGCTTCAAAAGTATCTTTATTCTAGATGTATTATAACATTGTACATAGTTCCAAATACTTGTAGGAGATGTACAAGCATAAATTATAAATAATGAAAATAAAAAGTCTAGTATGTTATACTTTCTAGTTCAGAAAACAGTTATTTACTTAGCTTCAGCCCTTACCTTTATGCTCATGATTTTCAGTACCTATATTTTCTGACTCCAAAGACAAGAAGATCAATGTAAGAGATATAAATTGAGCTGAGTTTTTCATTTGTTTTTGTAGTAACATCAAGTCTTCTTTATTCTTTTTTTTTTTTTTTTGGTATAAAACTGCATCATCTTTATTTTGCATACTTTAGTTTCAAAACAAAATAAACAAAAAACCCACAATACACAACATTCAATCCCATTGTCAAGTTAGGAAGGGGGATGGCACTTGAAGCCTTTATTTCCTGTCTTAGATAAGGACAGGAATAAACAAACACTATAGACATAGCAGAGGGAGCCAAGTGGGACAGGGCCACTCAGGGCTGTTGTGGGAGCCATGGGGGCACTATACAGAGGATATGAGGCTTCCCAGTAACTCCTAATCTACTTCCTCCATGCGCAATGCATCCTCGTCGCCCTCGAGTGGGGGGATATCATCGGGAACAGCAGCACTGGGCTCCTCTGCTGTCACTTCATCTTCATCGATGCCCAAGCCAAGTTTTATCATGTGGTAGGTGTGATTGGAGTGGGTCTGGGGATGCTCAAGGGAGAAGCCGGAAGAGAGCAGGGCAGTTTCAAACAGCAGCACCACCAGGTCCTTGACAGCTTTGTCGTTCTTGTCTGCCTCAGCCGTCTGCCACAGCGTCTCCACAATGGGGTGGTCGGGGTTGATCTCCAGGTGCTTTTTGGCCATCATGTAGCCCATTGTAGAGTTGTCCCAAAGTGCCTGGGCTTTCATGATCCGCTCCATGTTGGCTGTCCAGCCATAGGTGCTGGTCACAATGCAGCAGGGTGAAGACACAAGCCTGTTTGAGATTGTCACCTTCTCAACCTTCTTATCCAAGATTTCTTTCATCAGTTTGCATAGGTTCTCAAACTTGGCCTTGCTCTCCTCCATCTTCTTCTTCTCCTCTTTATCCTCTGGTAACTCCAGGACCTCCTTAGTAACTGAGACCAGGCTCTTCCCATCAAACTCCTTGAGCTGCTGCACGCAGTACTCGTCAATAAGCTCAGTCATGTACACCACCTCAAAGCCCCGCTTCCGCACCCGCTCCACAAAAGCGGAGTTGGCCACCTGCTCTTTGCTCTCACCAGTGATGTAATAGATGGACTTCTGAGTCTCCTTCATGCGAGAGATGTATTCGGACAGGGAAGTCATCTCATCTCCAGACTGAGAAGTGTGATAGCGCAGCAGCTCAGAGAGGCGTCGCCGGTTAGTGGAGTCCTCGTGGATCCCAAGCTTTAGATTTTTAGAGAATGCCTCATAGAATTTCTTGTAGTTCTCTTTGTCTTCTGCCAACTCAGAGAAGAGCTCAAGGCACTTCTTAACAATGTTCTTACGAATGACTTTCAGGATTTTGCTCTGCTGGAGCATTTCTCGGGAGATGTTCAGGGGCAGGTCCTCAGAGTCAACCACACCCCGGATAAAGTTAAGATACTCTAGTATCAGCTCATCACAGCTATCCATGATGAACACACGGCGAACGTAGAGTTTGATGTTGTTCTTTTTCTTTTTTTTTTTTTTTTTTTTCTCAAAGAGGTCAAAGGGAGACTGGTGAGGGATAAATAGCAACGCCCTGAATTCCAACTGGCCTTCCACAGAGAAGTGCTTGACAGCCAAATGGTCTTCCCAGTCATTGGTGAGGCTCTTGTAGAACTCTCCATATTCCTCCTGGGTGATATCATCAGGGTTTCTGGTCCAAATGGGCTTGGTCTTGTTCAGTGCTTCCTGATCAATGTACTTCTCCTTAATCTTCTTGGTCTTCTTTTTCTTGTCCTTACCACTGTCATCTTCCTCATATGAACCCACATCTTCAATCTTGAGCTTCTCTTCATCGTCCTTGTCTTCCTCCTCTTTCTCACCTTTCTCTTCCTCTGCCTCATCATCACTGATTTCCTTCTCTCGTTCCTTCTCCACATAAAGGGTGATCGGATAGCCTATGAACTGTGAGTGCTTCTTCACCACTTCTTTTACCCGCCTCTCCTCGAAATATTCTGTCTGATCTTCTTTAAGGTGGAGGATCACTTTAGTACCCCAACCAATAGGTTCACCACGATCAGCACGGACGGTGAAGGAACCCCCAGCAGAAGATTCCCAGGCATACTGCTCAACATCGTTGTGCTTTGTGATCACAACTACTTTCTCTGCCACCAGATAGGCAGAATAAAAGCCAACACCAAACTGCCCAATCATGGAGATGTCTGCACCAGCCTGAAGAGCCTCTATGAAAGCTTTAGTACCAGACTTTGCAATGGTTCCCAAATTATGTATGAGGTCGGCCTTGGTCATGCTGATGCCTGTGTCCACCAAAGTCAAGGTACGTTCCTGAGGGTTGGGGATGATGTCAATTTTCAGCTCTTTACCACTGTCCAACTTGGAAGGGTCTGTCAAGCTCTCATAGTGAATCTTGTCCAGGGCATCAGAAGCATTAGAGATCAACTCCTGGAGGAAAATTTCCTTGTTGGAATAGAAGGTATTGATGATCGGGGACATGAGTTGGGCAATTTCTGCCCGAAAGGCAAAAGTCTCCACCTCCTCCTCGCCATGGTGTACTTCCTCAGGCATCTTGAAAGAAAGAAAGGCGAATAACTGGGAGCAGAGTGGGCCGGGACCGAGTCCAACTCGCACGCGGAGCCTTCGCTGTGTGGGGGTGACTCAAGAGCGGTCTTCTTTATTCTTATTAAAGCAGCCATTGTGGGGCCAGAAGGTAGCATAGTAGTCAAGGCGCTGTATCCACACATAGTGCAACATGGTTCAAATCCTAAACCCTGTGACTTGAAAATCACACAAGGTGAAAGGGCATGTGTGCACAAAATCCCAAGAGAAAAATGACGATGACGAATTGTGGCATGGCCAACCCACCTGGGGGTGATTTCTCGTTTTCTGTCTCTGTCTTTCTGTCTCTCTGGTGAGTGCATGCACCCTATAACAAGCTCTCTCTTAAAAAAAGAAAAATAAAAAGAAGTACTTAATATAAAAACAAGAGGCATAAAATAAGTCTTCATAGTGAAAGAGGGCTGAAGTAAATACAAACTACATTCCAGAACTTATGTATCAATTGAATGGAGAAGCAAGTCAGAAAATACACTGGAAGGATGGAAGGGTATTAATGTCTAGAGATTCTATAGCATTTAACGAAGGACCTAATTTAGAAGAGAAAAGGAGTTAAGGAAGTCTTAAAGAAAAAGACATTTTAAGAGAAACTTGAAAAAATGGGTCAAAACTTGGTGGAGAAGAATGGGGGAAATAGTATTCAAGCTAAATGGAGCAGGACTGGGAAGATTCTGATGTGAGAGTTTGGATTTTTGAAGTTACAACAAGACCATTACTTGATTTTAGAAACTTAGGGAGAGAATGGCACAAGGTAAAAGTAAAAAGTGAAGTAGAAGCCAAGACATTTAAGCCTTACTAGTAATTTTTTTTTAATTTTAAAAATTTTTCCTTCAAGTAATAAAATATAATGAGTGGTTCAATCAGATTTACATTTTTCAAAAAAATCACCCTTGCTGTAGTTAAGAGAATAAATTGTTTGAAGCAAAGATGAAAATCAGAATACTTGTCATACTGTATTTCAGTGGTACAGAGGATAGATAATATCTCAAGGTAGGGCAATTGCAGTGTAAGTGTAGGACAATAGTCAAAATTAAATATTCATATTTGAGAACACACCCAAGATGGATGGTTGGGTCATATGAAATAAAATCATTCTTTTTTGGGGGGACAGGTTTTTGCTATAGGGAGCGTGCACTTGTCAGAGAGACGGATAGGGACAGAGACAGAAAGTGAGAAGTCACCCCCCAGGGGGGATGGCCATGCTGCAATCCCTTCTCCTCCATTCTCCTCTCAGGATCTTGGGCATGCATGCACATGCTCCTGCCGTGAGCTTAAGCAACTGGGTCTGGGACTCGAATCGTGGTCGACTACATGGGAGTCCAGTGACATAGCCATTATGCTAACTGCTGGTTCCTAAAATCATTCTTTTCATGTAAAACATCAAATATACACAGCTAGAGAGAGTCTGAGAAGAATCCCTTATTCTCCCCAGAATAGTAAAGGTACGACAAAGATGGATTTTGAGTTTTAGAATTTTATGACTTGACTTTTGAGACATGTAGATATTAACATTTCTATAATATGTCTAAATAGAGATGTCTGAAAAATCGTTCACATTTTAACCTGTATGTTAGGCAGAGATCTAAGGTAGGGAGAAAGTTGTGAGAGTTATTAACATTTTATTCATAACTGATGTAATAGGAATTGAGATCACATTATTTTTTATAGGGCAAAACACAAGATCCAAGACAGAACTCTGGAAATCATAAATATATGGATGAAGGCAATAAATGTAAAAAAATCAGAGGGAATATTGGTCTCACTTATGAGAAAGTGACTGATTCTAATTAGATAAAGTCCCATAGGGGAAACAGGCTAAAAGAACGTTTAAATATTTGTTGATAAAGGTCCTATGACCTTGCTGCAGTTACGTTTGTATGACAACGATGTGTGTGTATGTTTAAATCAATACTGCAAGTTTGGAATTCCTATCGTGAAGACACATTATATGTTTTCATCTTGATAACTTTGTCTGTTCTTTTCATAATATTTTATAGGTGCTCACTAGCCATTTTTAACTGATTTTAAATGATCTGCATAACTAGAAAATAATAAAACAGTGATATCTTATTTTGTAATTCTGCAATAATAATAAAGGCCAGAAAAGCAGAAAACAGAACACGACATAAGGCGTACATGTAATAAAAACCTCTCAAACTATTTGGAAAAATAGGTAAAACTATTTGTGTAACTCTAGGGTTTAAATTAATACAGAACTTTTTTTTCTCCCAAAAGAAAGAGGAAAGTTTATTAAGAGAGAGTGTTCAGGTGTCTAAACCAGGAGATGTTTCAGCCCACCCCATGGAGGAGATGAGTTAGGGTCAGGAAAATGGTGGGTACTTTAATTAACTTACTTGCCACTGTGACCTTATCAGCCCATCTATGTGTCTTGGCTGCCAGTGTGGGAGGGTTCTGGCTGGAGGGATCTAACCAAAGTTCATTGTAACCATTTCCTTATTTTCTGATGGAGAAATTACCTAAAGGTCATTCAGGGGCCAGTCTAACATTTACAGGCCTTAAATTTTATTAAAAAATAAAAGAAAAAAGAGAAAATGTTGGAGCAAGGGTGGGACCAGGGATTCTGGGAAGTCATCAGTTTTCTGGAGCTGCTTCAAACTGAGAAGGGGTGTTGTTTTTTAGGGTAATGGAGAGAGGTGTGGGTCCTCTGGAGGCAGGTGTGAATATTGTACCCTCTGGAGCAGCAAGATGTTTTCAGCCTGTTTGGAGGTCAATCATTGGATGGTGTCTTGGAAGAATCACTTTAGCGTTTTTAGGAGTGAATGGCCTGCAGAAACTAAAAGAAGGGTTACTGTGGGGGGCAGCCAGGGGAAGGATAAAAGCAGCATTGTTCTTCCAGAAAGAGGCAGAGACCTCCTTTTTCTGCTGTGAGAAAGTTCAGGCCTCTGGTTTTGGAGAGTTACCACAGCTATGGAGTCTACTTGCTCTTGAGTCTGTGAGAGACTTTGAGATACTTCGTCTAGGCATTGTTGAAGTTCAGAGGAAAGAGTTTGCAGTAATGAAGGCCTGTAGCCATGTTTCCTACCCCATTAGGAATTCCCAGGGAGTGTATCACTTGGATTGTGCTCCTTTTGTAATAAGACTCCTAAGCTGTTAAGGGGACTGGTAAGGTTTGGTCTTTTGGGATTATATTAGTATTGGTGGAGAGGTAGACTAAGGTGCTTATCCCAGTCCAGTTAGTAGGGTAAACATAGGTAAGTACAGGAACCACAGTAAAAGAACAGAGCAGTGTTAAAAAGGCAAGTTGAACTGTGAGAAAGAATAGGTGTCTCAGAACTTGATTTCTGCCCTCTGATTATCTTTCTTACATTCTGAAAGTGTTTGTAAGAGTAGCTCCAGTGAGAAACTGGGTAGGTGGTGGGTTTAATGAAGTAGCACTTTCTCTTGACAAAACCATGGTGCCCATTTTTATAAGCATATCTCAGCTTTCCAGAGGGCAAAGACAATCTGCCATAGCAAACTGTGAGAGTCGAAGCAAGGTTCTGTGAAGTGGCAGTCAGAAGATCTAAGCACTAGGTGTAGTGACGGCCTGAAGGAGGTCATCCAACACCACTCCTGACCCTACCACTATGTGAGCTTTTTCTTCCTTCCTTTCTTTTTTTGGAGAGGTTTTTGCTATAAGGCATGTGCGCTTGCCAGACAGACAGAGAGACAGAAAGCGAGAAATCACCCCCCAGGGGGGATGGCCACGCTGCAATCCCTTCTCCTCCAGTCTCCTCTCGGGATCTTGGGCACGCATGCACACGCGACCGGCGTGAGTTTAAGCCACTGGGTCTGGGACGCAAACCATGGTCAACTACATGGGAGTCCAGCCACTTAGCCATTATGCTAACTGCTGGTTCTGGAGTTTTTAAGTTTTTTTTTTAATATTGAAAGCTGACTGGAACAAGAAATTGTCTTTTAATATGAAAAACACTTTCTTCAAATTTTAATCTACTTGTCATATATAAAATTCATAACATTACCTTTATAATTCTTTTCTCTCTTTCATGTTCGCTATTATTTTCCTTGTATTTCTCTTTTTACAAGTTTACCTTTGGAAATAAACTTAACCTCTGATTTAGACAAAAATTAGTATCTTAAAAAACATGTTTTTGGGAACCAGCATTTAGCGTAATGGCTATGTTGCTGGACTCCCACATAGTCGACCGCGGTTTGCATCCTGGATCCGGTGGCTTAAAGCTCACACCAGGCGTGTGTGCGTGTGTGCCCAAGATCCCAAGAGGAGAATGGAGGAGAAGGGATTGTGGCGTGACCATCCCCCTGGGGGGTGATTTCTCGCTTTCTGTCTCTATGTCTTTCTCTGTCTGGTGAGCGCATGCGCCCTATAGCGAAAACCTCTCCAAAAAAACAAAAAACAAACCAAAAAAAAAAAAAAAAAAAACATGTTCTTGTCACTTTAAAGGCTACCTGAGGCTTATCCAGTGAGATTTCCAGATATCCAAGGGAAGTTCTGGGATTGGAGTCTCAGGTCCCATCAATTCTCAGTTTTAGAAGCCAAAATGGACTCAGAAGTCCTGTGCTCCCTTTGGAGTGTGAGACATTCCTATCTCAAGTGACCAAAGCCTCCACACTGGGGACAAGGCCCCAGGGGGGACAGGAAGATGCCAGTTATGGGTATTGTCCAGTGCCCAGGCTCCCAAAACAGACTTTTTCTCTTCTTCCCCACTATAGATTATTCTGCTATCTAGGTGAAGGAGAAAGAAAGGAGGATGAGAGAAAAGAAAATTTATTAATTTGAAATTACATTTGGAGATCGTCATCGATGTTATTTACTTTTACTTCAAATCAAGTAAAGATACATCAAGTGTTGTAGATATTTAGCAACTAAAGAAAAATATAACCTTACAATTTGACAGAGAACCTGTACAGTCTTTGAAAGTTTGAGAAAATATAGCCAGTTTTCCATCTACAATTGACCTTATATAATCGATATTCTCAAGAGGTGGACAAACATAAAGCTAGGTCATTGTGGTTTGCCATTGTGATAAGGGGTTAGATCTTCCATATTTTCTAGGACACAAGAAATATATTTGGTTTATCAGTATACCAGTGTGAAGGTATCCGTGATATGGACTAAACTGGTTTTGAAAACAAGACTTGAAGTTGTGATAGAAGAAAGATGCTAAAAAAAATAGGATACCTTCATTAGAAGGAGCAACCTGGGCAAGTGAAAGTAGATAATTCTTAGTAGAGTTGTTCTCCTTGCCTAGGATAGCTCTCATAATTATCTGCTTGTACATCTATCATCTGGCTCACTCTTTTAGGACTTGAAATTATATTTACAGAAAACCCTTTTAAAGGATGCAAGTGAAGTAAAACTCTAATAAATTATTAGCACTCTTGGCTCCTTTAGCTAAAATTATATCATCAAATTGTGAGTTGAAAATAAGAAGCTTTATTTGGGGCATTAGTTTTACAGTATTGCCAGTAAAAGATTTATTATATGTTCTTCCTCTAACTGAAAAGTTATCTCCAAATTGATATCCATGGCATTTTCCAGATGATTTTATTAACATTTTTTATCCTATATTTGAGATGGTGGATATTTTCATTGCCCTGATTTGATGAGAACACATTGTATTAATGTATCAAAAAATCACACTGTCCTGCACAAATATGTACAAGTACTATAGATCATTTAAAATATAAATTTTTAAAATCACATTTATAATGTGAAATTCATCAGAACAACACATTTTCATTATCTGCTCTAAACATTGATCGTAGTAAGATCTAAAGAGGAAAGGGAAGTTTGCATCATTGATGGTGGCCTGAACATACATTTTTACCTCCTCTTGCTCTTCAAACTGCCAAATAATGATGATTAAAAAAAAATCTACAAAAGTGAAGAGGATGGGAAAATGATCATTGTGGAATTTTGAAAAGATTTAAAGTAAAAGACATTTGACAATCTCTTTTTTTTAAAGTATGGAATGGCAGTCAGAAAACACAAAGGAGACAGTTGGGGAAGAGAAACTCTAAGCTGAGTTAGTGGGTCTAAAGAAAGCTCTCGATAGGAGGATTTAATTACTAGTCTGTTTAAAATAAATCCCCACATTCTCCTCCCCTTCCTATATACTCAGAACTCATACTAAAACTCATACTAAAAAGTTAGACTTTTAGTCCTGCACAAATTAAACAAACAAACAAACAAAAAACCCTCTGGTCTAAAAAATGTAAACAAACACCTTGAGGAGAATTAGAACTCAGAGTAAATGTGTGTGTGTTTATAAGCACAGTCCTTCTCATTCTGACATTTGGAAACCTAAAGGTTGGCCCCCTACCTCCTTAAAGTGAAACCTGCCTGTGGATAAGTCTGTCCCACATACACAGAATTCCAGGTCAGACTTTACAAATGCAGGAAAACCCAAACAGAAAAAGATCTATGTAGAAACAGTGCCACATAAAAATCAGACAAACTGTATAGTCTCCAGGATAAACAAAAAATGAGAGTATGGAGGGACCAACAGTTGACATAATGGCTATGTTGCTGGACTCTCATGTAGTTGACCACTGCTTGAGTCCTGGGCCCAGTGGCTTAAACTCATGCCAGATGTGTGTGCATGCATGCCCAAGATCATGAGAGGAGAATGGAGGAGAAAGGATTGCGGTGTGGCCATCCTCTCTGGGGGTGATTTCTCTCTTTCTGTCTCTCTGTCTCTCTGTATCTCTCTGTCTTTCTGGCAACAGAGAAGTGAATTAGAGTAAGACTCCAATAAATTACTAGTACTCTTGGCTCCTTTAGCTAAGATTATACCATCAAATTGTGAATTGAAAATAAGAAGCTTTACATAGGGCATTAGTTTTACAGTGTTGCCTGTAAGAGATTTATTATGTTCTTCCTTTAACTGAAAAGTTAGTTATCTCCAAATTGATATCCATGGCATTTTTCAGATGAAAAATGGTGAGCACAAGTGCCCTATATCAAAAATCTCTCCAAAAAAAAAATGAGAGTATGGAGAAAACTGACATCATAAAAGACAAAGAATAAAGGGGACAAAGGCAAATATTATTTATCCTCAGTGAAAAATGTTTACAAATAATTAAAGAAGCAAATACAAAGCAAATCAATGAAACAAACACAACTCTAGAGCCTTGAATTGGCATTTCAGAGGGATTTGTAAAGTAATTCCATTCATTAAGAAATGAACTAAAACAGGAAATGTCACAGTACAATATAATAGAAATGATATAAGATACCAAAAAAAAGATAAGTTCTGGAGGGGATGTGGTGAAAGGGGAACATTCCTGCAATGTTGGTGGGAATGTAAATTGGTCCAGCCACTGTGGAAACAATCTGGAGGTTCCTCAAAGACTTTCAAATAGAATTACTATATAACCCAGCAATTCCACTCCTGGGTATCTATCCAAAGGACAAGAGAATGCTCAGACAGAAAAGTGCTTGCCCAACTATATTTATTAAGGTATTATTCATGACGGCTAAGACATGGAACCAACCCAAATATCCACAAACAGATGAATGGATTGAAAAAGTGTGGCACATATACTCCATGGGATACTATTCAGTAATTAAAAAAAAGGTCCTGGCATTTGATAGAAAGTGGACAAATACTGATAGAAAGTGGAAGATTTATTGCTGAGTGAAGCAAGTCAGGCTATGAAACAGAGACATTGTATGTCTCCACTTAACATATACTGACTGTCCACACTTTATGGTAGAGACTGAAAGATGGGAGAATATAAAAGCACTGAAAATTGTTATGGACACTAGGGACAAAGTGGAAGGAGAGTGGGAGAGGGCAAGAGTGTAGGAAAGGAAATTTGTGGAAAAAAATGGGGTGGTAAGACATTTGTGGGAGACAGATATGGTTTATTACCTGTTGATGATGATGTGTATGATTCTCAACTAGACTGATATGAGGTGTATATCATGCTGGTAGAGTTTCTTTACAATCTAAATGATCTATAGCAGTTGAATGTATAAATAATAATAATAAATAAATATTTTTTAAAAAATGGAATGAACTACTGATGTATGTAATAGCATGGATGAACTTTAATAACATTGTACTATTTTTTAAAGGAAAGACATTAAAGAATATATACTGCATACTGTATGTTTCTTATTAAACTATCAATAATTTCTAGAAAAAGCAAGCCTATAGTGATAAAAACGGAGCTCTTGTTGATTGCCAAGGACAAGGGGTTGAAGGGAGAAAATTGCAAATGGGAAGGAAGTGATTTCTGGGACTGATGGACATATTCTGTATCCCAGAAGTCCTGGTAGCTACACAAATGTACATGTTTGTCAAAACTCATCAAATTGTACACAACAAAGGATAGAATTTGGTGACTATATTTTATATTGCAAGAAAACTGACTTTAAAATATGGCCCCCTATAGGAAGTGGAACTGAGAATAGTGTAGCATGGAAAAGTTGCAATTTATTAAATATTCTTATATACTACTTGATATTTTAACCATGCTTACATACTAATGCAATAAAAATTAATATATGAAAATAAAAACAGAAGGCAGAGAGTTAAATATATATGAATAGAAGGGAAATATTTATAAACACAATCTAAAGAGATTGCCCTTGTTGTTATACTTTTTCTATTCAAAATTTCTCCCTTTAAAAGTAACGTGTTGGGACCAGCAGATGGTATATTGATTATGTCACTGGACTCCTATGTAGTCAACTGTGGTTTGAGTCCCAGATCTGGTAGCTTAAAACTCATATTGGGTCTGAGTGCGTGTGTGCCCAAAATCCCAAGGGGGGATGTAGGAGAAGGGATAGTGACATGGCTGTTTCCTCTGGAGGGTGATTTCTTACTTTCTGTCACTCCAGTGAGTGCACACACCCTATGGCAAAAATCTCTCTTAAAAAAAATAATGTGTAAAGGTCTTAATTTAAGTAAAGATTTCAAAGCAACTTTTTAAATGGTCAAAGCAATAGATAGTTTTCACTGTATTTAAACTACAAAATGGTATAATTTTTATTATAAGCTATAATTTTTCATTTCATAAAACTACTCTATACTTTCTTCATGATGGATGGTGTTTGCTCATGCATGACAAAGAAAGAGCTAGAGAAGCACCCTTGACAGGATCTCATCATGCTTCAATTCCATTTCTCTAGTTCATAAGCAACTCATTATTTTGGCCATCCACAAATGCACCTAATCTGTGTATCCAAATTTGCAACTGACCACTTGGCTCCCAGCCTTGCAGGTTTGTATACCCTCTGAGTCACAGCAACTGGGCTAAATTATTCTATGCTTTTGGTTCATCTTTTATCTCAAGCTGTAAAACTGCCTGATTTGCCAGAAATAGAATGAGAGAGAAGGGAGAAGTAGAAAAATTTAAAATATATATCTTTACTCTGAGACTAGCATTCTATTGGTATTATTTGTCTATCTTTTCTAAAAGGACAAGAATCAGTCTATCCTGTTCATCATCTTATGTTAGTATCTAAGCAGAGCACAAGGGATATAGTAAGAATTTAATAAATATACATTGAACTGTTGAAGGAATGCATCTATAAGGAAACATAGTACAATTTATTCTCACAATATGAATTTATTTTTTGAGTATTTACTATGTGCTAGCTATTGCGATGGGCATAAGGTGACAGAAAGTTGAACAAATGTGATAGTTTTTGATTCATGGGGAACTCACATTCTTAGAAAGGCATCCAGCATCAAATAATTTAATACTGTGTGATAAATATTGAAATTGATATAGCCACACTGGTTTTAGAAGCTTACAGGAGTATTGGCTAATTTTGTCAGTGATAATTGAGAAAAATTCAAAAAGAGCTCATATTTAAGTTGTAAGTTTTGATGGGGTAAGACTGGTACTAAAAACTAAAGTGTTTTTTTTTAGAGTTTTTTTTTTGCCATAGGGCACGTGCACTCACCAGACAGAGACAGACAGAAAGCGAGAAATCACCCCCCAGGGGGGATGGCCACGCTGCAATCCCTTCTCCTCCATTCTCCTCTCGGGATCTTGGGCATGCACGCACACACGCCCGGCGTGAGTTTTAAGCCACCGGGTCCGGGACTCGAACCGCGGTCGACTATGTGGGAGTCCAGCGACATGGCCATTACACTAATTGCTGGTCCCAACTAAAGGGGTTTTATTCAGCAAAACCAACAGGTGCTAAGACTGAATAGTGTGAGACAGCATGTCGAACATCAGAAAAAGTAAGTAGGTTGCTTCAGCAAGAACACATATGGAGAAGAGAAGTGGAAATAAAGTTCTAGAAAGATAGGTTCAGAGGAATCATGATTGGAAAAAAGGTTTTTACGTAGGGAGATGCTGCTGAGGCTGTAATGTAAAAGAAAGAGGGACTCAAAGTCTAGTGAAAGAAATCAGTCGGTGATTGTAGTAGTCTAGGCTGCAAATGAACATAATTATAAAGCATGGGCCCTTTTGCCATCAATTCCCATAATATAGGGAATGGTCCCTGGCATTGGTGGGTTGACTATTCACTCTCGAAGAGGAGAACAGCCAACCAAGGCCCTTGTGAGGCAAGGGGAAGAAGTCGAAGATTGGGGAAGCCTGGAGAAGTCCTCTATGTCTTTGACTGGAAAAGTCATCATAACCACCAAGGAACCCTGGGTAACTCAGGATATCATAGAAGCAGTAAAATTGCAAATGACCAAACAACAGGGATACCAATCCCTTGTGATCTCAGCTGAATCTTACTTCCAGTCATCCAGCACCAACGACAGTCCTCCCTCCCAACAACACACCTTGGGACTATCTCAGTAACCTGCCCCTGGCCCTGCATCAAATAATTTAGTACTGTGTGATAAACCCCCTGGTGAGAGTTCTTAGATACCTGATAGGTAGAGTCAATGCCCCTTTCCACATGAAGTGGTTACAGAAGATGGACCACCCATCTTCAGCTCCTCAAAAAGATTTTTGGATATCATGGCTCTCAGAGGGGAAATGAGGCCAGGAAAAGCTAGAAAATGGAAGCGAATAAGAAGGCTGGAGCATCTGCCCATGTGGCTAAGATAGAAAAACTGATAAGGCCAAAAAATTCTCTGCCAGAGGTAATATACGCAGGAGATTAGTGGGAGATATCTAGCTGATTAAGCCACATTTGATATA
The DNA here is from genome assembly GCA_026018925.1 of Tupaia tana. Taxonomy (NCBI): domain Eukaryota; kingdom Metazoa; phylum Chordata; class Mammalia; order Scandentia; family Tupaiidae; genus Tupaia; species Tupaia tana. Next base: position 113,510,602 of record JAKSZU010000004.1, on the reverse strand, counting down.
GCCAACAAGAAGATCGGTGAGTCCAGCCTATGATCAACTGACAAGACCTAGATTAAAAAATTATAAACCTCACAGAATGTAACTGCCAGGGCTTTTGAGCCACTCTTTTTCTGTCCAGTCAGGCCCACTCCTACTTTCTGGGAGTGTACTTTCGTTTTTACTAATAAACTACCTTTTCCTTTTTTTTTTTTTAATGATAATTTATAGAAATTTTTATTCCAATATACAAAATATGGGACAGTCATCCCAACAAACATGTACATAGTTATACAGCAATCAGCCACCATTTACAACTTAAACCTGCCCCTCGTTTTAATTATAGGCAACCAACCTCACAACTGCTTTCTATCTGGGTCACTTTTCTTACTTACTATACCTGTATTTTTTCTCCCAACTCTAGCCCTATATATTTAAAAAATTTACTGAGTTTTTGATAAAACTTTAAAACATTTGACTTAGATCCAGCTGCACTAAGAGTAAGAAGTAAATTTGGAACAATTACCCTGTAGTCCCTCCCCTGACAAATCATACTATTATATATGGTACAGATGTGAACAACGTATGTGACTACCATGGAACTCAACATACATGCTAGAACTTGCTTTAAAAGGAAATTTAACTTGGCTTTTACTGCATTTTTCAAATGCAAAAATGTAAAAACAAACATGACATAGTATTTCAACACTGTACCTTTATGCGAATGACTTCATCTAGCCTTCTTCCACATGCTACGGCCTGGCTAATGGCAAGACTGACTCAGCCTCGTTGTACTGAGAGCTGCAGAAACACAGCATTAAGTTACAAGGCTATATGGGTCACGCCTTCTGAGTTAACGCTGTGTACCCACTTCCACTGCTCTGACGCTCCCCATGTTCTTGGCTGTGACTCTCTGTGCAATGCTGTAGATCAGGCAGACTGTGTAATTTGTACAAAACGCCTCCAGCCAGCGTAAGGCTTTAGGAACTGTATCTTAAAAAGCAACTGGTCAAAATACTTTTGATATTTAGTACAAATACTAAATGTAATAATTTTCTTGCGGCACATCTGATTAGGCAGCCCAATTAGCTATGTGACCCTGTTAAAGATCTGTTTGCGGAACTAATAGATGAAGTCATTTCCTGAGCTAAAAGATACAGATAATAAATGTTAATTATAGCAGCAGACAAAAAACATTCTTTTTGTTGTTTTCCAGTCAACAGTTTTAGTAAAATAACTTCAAAAAAAGTACAGAATTAAAAGAAGAAAATACTGCCTGAAAAGAGCTTGAAAACAGTTGAACAAACACAAGAGATGGGTGTGAATGTCAGATGAGGTGTATGTGGAGGAGTGGGGCCCAACGAAAGACATTTGGAGAAGGGATACAGAGGTAGAGCATTGACGGGATGGGGAGGTGTGGTGTTATCTGTTGAAGATATTTCGATCAACGGGTCTGGGGAGAAATGTTCACATATCGAAATGGTCTCATTGTAAGCCAAACAATATGATTGAAAGTATATACAAAAATAAATTAATTAATTAATAAAAAAAGAGCTTGAAAATGAATATCCGAGGCCTGATTGTTATTATTTTCAATGTTTTCTGCAAGTTACATTCTGCCACTGTCAGACAACTTACTGATGCGTGGAAAAATGTCAACTGCAGTGATTCACATACATTTTCTATTACATATATTACTTCTTAAAACCTCCAACAGAAGGAAATCTTAATAAGCACAAATTTTAATGTCTGAACAGTCTCCCAGTAAGATTTGAAAAGGCAGAGGGAGGAAAACAAAGGACCTGCTTTTTGTATTACTGGTCTACTTCATTAAAATTTAATCTTCAAAGGTTTTTTTTTTTTTTTTTTTTTTTTTTTTTTTTTTTTTTTTTTTTTTTTTAGCTTGCTGTCCAGGCTGCTAGGGTTATGATGAATGTATTCTTTCCAAGGTAAAAAATGACATTTAAAATAATGTAACTGCTATGAAGTGAATTTTCCAAGCACAGCCTCAACCTGTAACATTAGAATGTGTAAGAGTTCTAAAGATTGGTATACCGTCACTGCACCAGGATTTCCTTTATCATTCTAAAACTACAGGGAATTTTTCATAGCTTTTAAACTTTATTATACTGAAATTAAAGCTGGAAAAAATAACTGACTTATTAGCTACAACAAAAGGACAAATATTTAGCCAGAGATATCAGTTCCTCCTGAAAAAGAATATTTACCTCCTCTTGTTGCAATTTTTCTCAAGGTGTCTTAACGATTTCAGATAGATTTTAAAATTCACCTTAAAAGTAGAAACAAACCAAAGGACTAGTTAAACTGACAAGAACTAATAAAATATGCTCAAATTTACTGACAGAATCATGGGCACTTCATACAATACTTAGACTCTACCAGTTTTAAGTAAAATAAATAAGGAAAAAATTATAATTACAAAGCTAGTCTTTCCCCTTGGGGAAACAAAAAGCCACTTCTGACCAATTGCTCCCTACATATACATATACTGTATATTATTATAAGCTTCTTCAGAGAAGCAAAACATATTTGTCTTCCTGACATTGGATTCTAGTATCTGTTAGTTTTTTTTGTTTTTTGATTTTCTAAATCAGGAAGGCAACTGCAAGTGTTGGGTGTGGCGCGCCCCCGCCCATCGCCTGTCGAGCGCGCCCCTAAGATGGCGCGCAGCGGAAGCCTGAAGCCTGCCCAGAGGGTAAACAACTTTAAGGAAGTAAAACGGCGGGGAGCGTGGAGAGCACGGGAACGCGACATGCGACCAATCCTCTTTCGAGGATTGGCTTCCGTACACGTGGACAATGCGCTGATTGGCTAAGGGCCCTTTAAAAGGCCCTGGGAGGAAGCAGGGAGGGGGGAACTTCTGAAACATAACCTGGGGAAATAAAGTGCTGAAGAGAAGACCGTCTCCGGGTCGTCTGTAACAGCCGACAAGTGGAGGCCCCGCTGGGATTCTCCTCTCCCTCCACGGTACGAGAGCAGTCAGAACTCTTCCACTCCAGGGCAGCCGGCTGGCACGTCTCAAAAGGTAGGAGACACACTTCAATGATAAAAAGACCTCGGGATAGAGGCGGGATTTTTTGAACAAAAGACCTTGGGATAGAGGCGGGATAGCGCACAAGACCTTGGCACAGAGGCAGGGCGCTTTTTCTTTGCTTTCCTTCTTTCACCTGTTGGCTGTAGGCTGGTCCTAGCCAACATGGGTAACTCACCCTCTCACCCCCTTTTCCAGGCGCTCAAAGTGCTCTTAAAAACTAAAGGACTTAAGTTGAGGGATAAGACCATGTTGGGGTTTCTTGGTGAGATAGACCTTGCCGCGCCCTGGTTTGCGGTCTCGGGCAGTCTTAATGTGCCCTGCTGGGATAAGCTCGGTGGCGATATTGAACGGGCACAATGTCAGGGCCAGATCTCAGGGGGAACTTTGCCCCTGTGGCGCATAATTCGAGCTTGTTTGAAGGACAAAAAATTCGCCCCTGCAGTGGAGCAAGGAAGGGCCGCGTTAGATGAGATTAAGGAAGAACGATCCATCAGGTCAGAAACCAAAAGTGAAACAAGTACTGATTCTGAGTCCGAGTCTGAGTCCGAGTTGACTTCGGACGAGGAGCTCAAAATGATTAACAAACAACTTGGAAAATTAAAATTAACAGATAAACATGCCCGATCAGAAACAAATCCCCCTCCCTACAATCCCTCTGCGCCATTGGCGGAAGGAGGCACCTCCTTCCATCCTAAAACCTGGCAGGAAGCCAATGCAAGTGGGGAGTTAGGTACTTTCCCGGTGTTTGTAGATAATGCAGGCAATCGATATCACGAGCCCCTTGATTTCAAAACCGTAAAGAATTTGGCCGAGGCTGTTCGAGCCTATGGTATCAACGCGGCATTTACTGTCGCGATGGTTGAAAGCTTTGAAAGATATTCAATGACACCAGAGGATTGGCAACGAGTCGCTAAAGCAACCCTAAATCCGGGGCAGTATCTAGATTGGAAATCTACAGTCATAGAAAAGGCCAATGAACAGGCAGCAAGAAACTGAGCGACCGGAGGCCCCGCTGCAACCTGGGACACAGATATGCTTCTAGGACAGGGTTGCTTTCTCAATAATCAGATAGGGTACCCACAACAGGTCTATGAGCAAATCAACCATGTCTGTATACTGGCCTGGAAGGCCCTCCCCAGTAGAGGGGAAGTGTCTGGGAATTTGACCAAGATCATACAAGTACCCACCTAGCTGTTCTCAGATTTTGTAGCCAGGCTGATGGAGGCCGCGGGCCGGATTTTCGGTGACGCGGAATCAGCAATGCCCTTAGTAAAACAGCTTGTGTATGAACAATGCACCAAGGAATGCCGAGCGGCCATAACCCCGTTTAAGGGCAAGCCCTTAGAGGTGTGGATGAAAGTCTGCCAAGAGATAGGGGGACCGCTAACCAGTTCCTCTCTCGCTGCAGCTGTTATGGCCATGACCAATCGGTCCAATAAAGTTCCCAACACTCCGGGAACATGTTTTTCTTGTGGCCGACCTGGACATATGAAAAGGGAATGTCCGTTCCGCAGGTCTCGGGTTAACCCGCCAAGTGCCCTTTGCACCAGATGCAGGAAGGGCAATCATCCTGCAGAACAGTGCCGCTCTGTTAAGGATATTGACGGTAGACCTCTCCAGCCTGTTCCTTCCCAAGGTGGAGCGCGTCCAAAAAACATGTCGCGGGGCCCCAGACCCCAGGGCCCTCAAACATATGGGGCCCAATTCCAGCCACACATGTACCCTGCCATGAGTCAGTCCCCAGAGGGCTTACAGGCCCTGCCCTGGCCCCGCTTCCAGCCTCCCAATCCGTCCGCAGAGCCACTTCGGGCTCAGCAGGACTGGACCTCTGTGCCATCTCCCCAATCGTACTAACACCCCGAATGGGTATTCAGATTCTGGATTCAGACTTAACAGGACCCCTGCCTCCAAACTCGGTTGGGCTGCTTGTGGGACGATCATCCTCCACCCAAAAAGGACTCATTGTTCACCCCGGGGTCATCGATCCCGATTATACAGGCAGAATTAAAATTATGGCTTCATCACCCCGTGGAATCGTGGCAATCTCCCCTAGAGATCGGATAGCCCAATTATTGGTGCTGCCCAGCCTTCATGGCTTGTTCCCCTCAACAGATAAAACCAGAGAGAACAAAGGATTCGGTTCCTCCGGGACGGACGTGATAGCCCTGGCTTTTGATATGGGAACGCGCCCCGTGCTAACATTAGTGGTAGAAGGAAAATCTATTAGGGGACTCTTGGATACTGGAGCAGATCGCAGTGTCATAGCTGAAAAGGATTGGTCCTCGGCTTGGCTGATCCAGCAGGCATCCCAAACGCTCCGAGGGTTAGGATATGCCAACACACCTAACATCAGTGCGCGGGAGTTACACTGGAAGGATCCCAAAGGTCGTTCAGGGAAAATTCAGCCTTACGTCCTGGCCCTGCCCGTTTCTCTTTGGGAAAGAGATCTACTTTCGGCCATGGGGTATTCCCTTTCCAACACATACTCTGAAACAGCACAACACATGTTGAGTCAACAAGGTTTCCACCCTTCCTTTGGATTAGGAAAACATCTACAGGGAAGAACATCACCCATACAGGCAGTGACTCGCAACGCACGTCAGGGGCTGGGTTTTTCATAGGGGCCACTGATTCAACTATCCCCATCACTTGGAAAGTGGGAGAGCCAGTGTGGGTGAGTCAGTGGCCCCTTTCCTTAGAAAAACTCCAGGCAGCACAACAGTTAATCCAGGAACAGTTTGCGGCAGGCCACATTCAACCTTCCACCTCTCCATGGAACACCCCCATCTTTGTAATAAAAAAGAAATCCGGGAAATGGCGCCTGCTACATGACTTACGAGCAGTCAATGCCCAGATGCAAATCCTGGGGCCTGTGCAGAGGGGCCTCCCGCTGCTTTCTGCTTTACCTGATCGATGGGTTGTCATTTGTATAGACATTAGGGATTGTTTTTTCTCCATTCCACTACACCCAAATGACACCCACCGGTTTGCCTTCACCCTCCCTTCCGTAAATCATGAGCAGCCTGATCAAAGATTCGAATGGGTAGTGCTACCACAGGGCATGGCTAATAGCCCAACGCTGTGCCAATTGTACGTAGACAATGCCCTTCAGCCTGTTCGAAATAAATTCCCATCTATTCGGTGCATTCATTACATGGACAATATACTTATCGCCTCAGAAAACTCCGAGGTATTGGATCAGGCATTCACGCTGCTCATTACTACGTTGGAAACCCATGGTCTATTTGTCATTCCCGAGAAAGTCCAAAAGGGAGACAAACAGTCCTTTTTAGGGGCCACGGTTACCCCTGAACTCATTCTGCCTCAAAAACTTGCCATCAGAACTGATCATTTAAAAACACTCAATGATTTCCAAAAGTTATTGGGGGACATAAATTGGCTACGACCCTCACTGAAAATCCCCAACCATGTTTTGAAGCCCTTGTATGAGATTCTGGTCGGGGACTCCCGCCTCGAGTCGCCTAGAAGTCTTACCCCTAAGGCCAGAGAGGCATTGGCGGTCGTAGAAAAGGCTATAAGCCAGACCTCCCTTAAGCAAGTCACACCAGAACAGCCCGTGATGGCGTGCATCCTCGCCACTAAAGGCCAACCCACTGGGGTGCTATGGCAAAACGGGCCCCTTCTATGGATACAGCCAAAAATCACCATTCAAAAAACTGTAGAACACTATCCTACCACAGTGGCTACATTATCCCTCAAGGCAATCCAACAGTCAATACAACATTTTGGACTACCGCCGACCATATTGATTGTCCCTTATACCGCCCAACAGGTCACCGTGCTGGCAGCCACAACGGATGAATGGGCAATCCTACTCTGCTCCTTTACGGGACAAATAGATAATCACCTTCCAAAACACCCTCTGTTAACATTTGCCCAACATCATCCGGTAATCTTCCCTCAGGTCACCCGGAGGGAGCCTATTCCTGTAGCCCGGAACATCTTCACAGATGGATCAAAAACTGGCATAGGGGCATATGTAACCGATGACAAACAGCCCGTGACTATTCAATACCCTCACAGCTCCCCCCAGTTAGTTGAACTGTCAATAGTATTAGAGGTTTTTCATCAGTTTACAGAACCTTTCAATCTCATTTCTGACTCTCAGTATGTTACTAATTTGGTCAAATCTCTCGAAACTGCAGGCCACATCTCAAAGTCTACACCTATTCACACCTTGGCAACCGAACTGCAAACTTTAATTTGGTCCCGAAAAAACCCCTTCTTCATTCAGCATATTCATGCACATACTGGCCTCCCCGGTCCACTCAGTGAGGGCAATGCCCAGGCCGATAATCTAACACAGATACAACAAGTATACCTCCTTACTCCAATCCAATGGGCCAGCAAGTTCCATGCTCGGTTTCATGTTAATTCGAGAACTCTCCAACTAAAATTCAACATAACTCGTCAACATGCTAGGGACATTGTAAAAGCCTGTGGGTCCTGTACCCCCTTTTTACATCCTCCTCATTGGGGGGTAAACCCACGTGGGCTTCGTCCTCTACACCTATGGCAAATGGATGTCACCCACATTCCAGAATTTGGAACTCTTAAATATGTACATGTATCAGTAGATACTTGCTCGGGTATCATTCATGCCTCAGCCCTCTCCGGGGAAAAGGCACATCATGTCATCACTCACTGCCTTGAGGCATGGGCAGCCTGGAACGCACCTCGAGTCCTTAAGATGGACAATGGCCCTGCCTACACCTCACGGACCTTTGTCCACTTTTGTGACCAAATGCGAGTAACCGTAAAACACGGTCTTCCCTACAATCCACAAGGTCAAGGTGTCGTAGAGCATGCCCATCGAACCCTCAAAGAAACACTACAAAAACAAAAAGGGGGAATAGGGAAAGGTCTCAGGCCCAAGCAACAAATCTCCTTGGCCCTGTTCACCTTAAATTTTTTGCAGCTAGATAACAATAACAAGTCCGCTGCTGACAGGCACTTTGGACCATGGGATCAGAAAAGAGGATTCGTCAAGTGGAAGGATGTCCTAAGCGGGCAGTGGTGGGATCCCGATCCTTTATTAACTTGGGCCAGAGGCTCGGTTTGTGTCTTCCCCCAGGACGGACAAGACCCAGTGTGGGTACCAGAGAGATTGACAAGGACTACTCCTGCCCCGGAGGAGAATGGAGCTACTACACCTCTTGATTTTGATAAGAATACTGGGACTGACACCCCAGGAGGCACGGATGGCACCTCAATGGGGTGTTCTGTCAGTCTTCCCCCGACCTCTTCCGGTCACCCATTCGGCAAGGACGCTCCCACGCCTGTTCACAACTAATGAATCTTGGCACAACTGGGCTGTGAGTGGCATACCCGCGCTATCTGTGTGACCGGAATTCCATATGATAACATGTCTCAGGCTGCTAATCTCTCTCGAGCCCTCTCCCAACACCTTACAAGTAACTGGTCGTTGGAGTTTGACACACTGACCGAGACCCTGCGGTACCAGATCGCCGGCGTCAATTCCACTCGCGTCAATCCTGACATCGCTCGAGCATTGTCCTCATGGATTGCACAGGCCGCTACTCACCTGAAGGAATGGGCTGGAATGGGCTCCCTTGCACTACTTATCGTGTTCCTATGTGCTCTATGCCTATTCTGCCTAAGTAAAATGCTCCACCAGCAAAGGCATGATCGCGCACTTGTGGCACAAGCATTTGCCGCTATTGAACTCGGGCAATCGCCAGAGATCTGGCTTGCGGCCTTGGGCAAGCCTTGACAGCAGGATGACAGCATTGTTACTGCACTCGGGGCCCCTGAGAGGGCCGACCCGAGGAGGGCATGACCAGCTGCATATGGGTTGGCACTGCCATCTCCCATCCCCAAAATATCAGTGCCGGACAGGTGGCCGCCTGGCCCGATGCCCTAGTGCGTGGAGCCATGCGTCTTACATGGTCCCTATTCTCCTGGGGGTTGTGTCCTCTACCCTCTCCTGCTTTGTAAAAACAAAAAGGGGGAGCTGTGGTGCGCCCCCGCCCATCACCTGTCGAGAGCCCCTAAGATGGCGTGCAGCGGAAGCCCGAAGCGTGCCCAGAGGGTAAACAACTTTAAGGAAGTAAAACGGCGGGGAGCGTGGAGAGCACGGGAACGCGACATGCAACCAATCCTCTTTCGAGGATTGGCTTCCGTACATGTGGACAATGCGCTGATTGGCTAAGGGCCCTTTAAAAGGCCCTGGGAGGAAGCAGGGAGGGGGGAACTTCTGAAACATAACCTGGGGAAATAAAGTGCTGAAGAGAAGACTGTCTCCGGGTCGTCTGTAACGCCGACAGTTGGGCCCAAAAATATTTCTGGTTTATGCTTGAAAAGACCACTGAATATGTTTCTGTATGTACTGAACACGGACAATTTCCATAACGTGCTCAGCACCATCTCCTATATTATCAATACCACCCAGCGCAGATTCTGATTCTTTCTACTGCACCCAAGGAGTTCAAACTGTTACTGGTGCAATTAATAAAGAGAAAATGCGTGTCAGTGACTGGAAGGCTGTTTTACAAGAGGAGCTGGTATCTCTGATTTCACTTCTTTGTTGTATGAAACTACACAGACAGCATGATACCTGAGCAAATAAATCAACTACCATGACAGGAAGGGCCTGTTAAACCATAGTCTTTGCTTCATCGTGTGCAAAGTGTGCTACTGCCCCCTGAGCTTCCTGCATTTCTCTTTTCTTGAAAAATCAGTGCTTGATCCTTTCCAAAATAACCAGAGAAGAAATGAGGCAGAAAGTATCTCTTCATCACCGTCCCCCCTCAGTCCCAAGACTGGTAGAAAGAATGTAACCGGACTCAGAGTTCTTTGAGATATCTGATGTCAACCCGTAGAATTCTTCAATAGCTTGTGCATCTATTTTTTCAACAATGTCGTCATCGAACAACAACCAAAAATCATGACTCTTTTACTATTGCAATATAATGTCCTCGATTAGGACCACTTCCACAGTGCACCACAACGGCGACCAGGTTGTACATCCTGTCAGTATTGGTTGCATCACCTGAAGTGTTGAACAGACGAAGTTCTAAAGGAAAAACTACCCGGTAAGAAAGTTTTGTGTATCGATTAAGTTGATCCATATATTTAAATCTCTTCAGGTACAGAGCTAGAATCATGGGCAGTTTTTTAACTTTCATTCGTTTGTGTGCTTCCTGTTTGCTGCGACACTCTTCACAGTAATATTTGTATTCACTGCATAGTGTTTCTGTGTTGCTAAAACCCCTTAAACAGTGAGTAATTGATATGTTTTGTTCCACGTCAACAGAAAGATCTAAAAAGTCTTCATCTTTACTGCTTATCGTTTCACAAGTAAGACATCTGGTTTCATTAGTTAATGTTCCCTGAAAAATCTCATGAACCCATGTTGAGTCTGGTGTGCTGTTGTTGTTTTCACTATCAATGTTGCCATTAGGTAAGCGGCCATTCTGTTTCTCCTGCTTCCTCTCTTCTTATAAAATATCAGCAATTGTATTTAGTAGGTAATTTAAGAATTCATGGGCATCTTGCTGCATGTAGTTGTCAAAAAGCTCATTCTCTTTCCGCAATCTTGTTATGAACTTCTTGGGCGGTATCACTCCAACCTTTTTCTTCTGAGTGGCTATGCTATGGAAGAGATCTGCTAAGCATGTAAGAAGGTTCTCCTTCTTCCTAGGTTGACTCTTGTATGCTAGAACTTTTTCCCGAAATGGATGACAAAAATAAAGTGCTTGAAGAACTGAATTGCAGTAGCATGTATTCCCAAAATTGACTAATCCAAAATAGTGCTCGTTGACTGGAAACTGTTCTGGACCAATCTCTTTCTCTAATGCCGAGGCATTGGTGCCCATGGTATAGATGGAGGCGAATTTGGAGACTGTCATTAGGATTTCCATCCGCCCAGCGCCATCTTCCACCCAATCACAGTGGCAGCAGCAGCGGCGACAGCAGCGGCGGCGGCAGCAGCGGGCGGGGGAGGAGGGCAGCCGGGCTGCCCCCTCGCACCGCAGCCCGTGGGCGGACCCCGAGCTGCCACGGACCCACGCACGGAGCCTGCTGGGCCGCCCCTGCCGTCGTCGCCGCCGGCGCTCAGGCATTCCCGGCCTCGGGCCCTAGCCCCCGCCTGCCGGCCGCCCGCCCCTAGCTCCAACCCCAGCGCAGCAACTACCATTTCCTTTTGAGGGAAAAAAAACCCCACAAGATTTCTTTTGATAAACAAACAAAACAAAACAAAACAAAAAACAGGGACCCTCATGATAAATATTTTGATTTTGTAAAAAGAAAATTTTTTTCTTTCTTTCTTTTTTTTAAAGAGAGATTTTTCTGCTATAGGGAACACGTACTTGCCAGAGAGAAAGAGAGATAGAAAGCAAGAAATCACCCTCCAAAAGGGATGGACACATCACAATCACTTCTCCTCCTATCTCCTCTTGGGTATTTGGGCATGCACACACACACACACACACACACACACACACACACAGTGTGAAATTCAAGTCACCCGGTCTAGGATTTGAACCTCAGTTGACCATGTGGAAGTCCAGTGACATAAACATTGTGCAATCTGCTGATCCCAATTTTTCTTACAGAAGGATAAACTTTTAAAATTTAATTGTTTCTTCCATGAGACAGGAAATAATAATAAAAAAAACAGAAGGAAAGAAAGAAAGGAAGAGAGAAAAAGAGAGAGAGAAAGAGAGTCCTGACACCAACAGGATAGCCATATCATCTCAGTCAGCGCTGATCATGGGAATACCCAGGCCTGATGTGTAGGGGTAGGTCCTGGGAAAATGATCAAAACTGCACCACTACCTAATACAAGAGTAAAGATTAAAATTTTGTTGTTGTTGTTGTTGTTGTTGTTGTTTTAGGTTTTTGCCATATGGCATGTGCACTCTCTAGAGAAAGACAGACAGTGAGAGGGAAAGGAAGAAATCACCTTCCTGGGGTATGGCAATGCCACAGTCCTTTCTCCATTCGCCTCCTAGGATCTTGGGCATGCATGCATATGCACACAGCATGATTTTCAAACCACAGGTCCAGGACTCAAACAGAGGTTGGCCATATAGGAGTCCAGTGTCTTAACCACCATGCCACCTGCTGGTCCCCAAGGGTAAACTTTGAAAATTAGGTTAATTTTGTATTTATGAGACATGTGATGCAAAATTATTATTATTTTTTAAAACTGTGTGGAAAAATATGCCAAAATATTTTACATACTTTCAGTTAAGTACATTAATATTATGTAAGACAAAATGATTACTCAAGTCTGAAAAATATTCCAAGTTTGATTATAAATTATGTGAAAAAAATTTTAAAGTTCTGCTTTTATTGACGTATCTACTCAAAATACTCATCTTAGAATTAGCATAACGCTGGGACTAGCAGATGGCATAACAGTTACATCACTGGACTCTCATCTGCAGTAGTCAACCTCAGTTAGAGTCTCAGACCCAGTGGCTCAAAATTCATACTGTACATGTGTGCCAAAAATCCTGAGAAGAGAATGGAGGAGAAGGGATTGAGGCATGGCCATCCACCCTTGGGGGAGGGTATGATTTCTTGCTTTTTGTCTCTCTGTCTCTCCGGTGAGCCCACACACCCTATAGCAAAAATCTCTCTTAAAAAATGAATTAATATAAAGCCTTAACAGCATCAAGGATAGTACATAGGCCCAGAATCTATTTTGTTACTGCATACATCCCTGGTTTAATGGTCTCTCATCTGTTTTTACTTTATAAGGAAGCTGGGTGAGTGTTGGCAATTATTTCTATTTCACTCTGGGAAAAGGATAATTTCCTTAAACAAAGTGGAAGAGGAAGGAATTATTTTAATGTGGCAAATATTATTCATTTAAAACACAGACTATAAAAGTGCCTAATTCCTATTGCTTTACTTCTTAAAACATAATAATTTCAAATCTTCTTGCATCCTCAGTCATTATTTTTAGGCACTTCATAGCAAAGACAGTGTTTATTCATCTCTATATCCCAGCACCTTTTCACTCTATGGGTTCTAAAGACATAAATCTCCTGGGTGTTTCAAGCAATAAGAAAATGATTAATGGACAGTATTAATAATATTCTTGGTAAGACCTATGTACAGTCAAGCTCCCTTAAATACTCTCCAAAAAACTTAGACAAATACTATACTATGGGGGCAGTGTTGTTATAGACTTCCGACAAATCCAATTTATTCAGATTGTATCATTGATTCTTGCTAGTTTGAGGACATCATAAAAGCAACTGTCTCACTGCTCTAGAGTTACTGGCTAAACAATTGGCACCCAGTTATTCTTTAATCCCGAAAATACTTCTTGACTATTTTTTCAGTCATTTGGGACTGCGATAACAAAACTTCCATAAACTGCATGATGTAAATAATAGACATTTATTTTTATTTACATTTGTTGTTGTTTAAGAGGTTTCTTTTGCTATAGGGTGTGTGTGCTCACCAGAAAGACAGAGAGAGACAGAGAGACAGAAAGCAAGAAATCACCCCCCAGGGGGGATGGCCATGCCACAATCCCTTCTCTTCCATTCTCCTCTCGGGATCTTGGGCACGCACGCACATGTGCCCTGTGTGAGTTTAAGCCACCAGGGTCCAGGACTCAAACCGCAGTCGACTACATGGGAGTTCAGTGACATAGCCATTATGCTAACTGCTGGTCCCGACATTTATTTCTTACAGTTTTGAACTGTAAGAAGTCCAAGACCTAGGTGCCAGCATTCCGGTTCCTCGTAAAAGCCATCTTCCTGGTTTGCAGGCAGACATCTTTTTGCTGTACCCTCACATACCAGAGAAAGAGAGGAAGCAAACTCTCTAATGAATCATTTTATAAGGTCACTAATTTCATCATTAGGTCTCACCCTCATAACCCAATTGTCTCTTAAAGGTCCCATCTCCAAATACCATTGCATGGGGATTAATGTTTCAAAATATGAATTTTGGGTGAGTATCAAACATTCTGCCCATGACAAATGCATAATATTTACTGGGGGTTAAGATTATATAGATGAATAAGACACAGTCCCTCTATTTTATGATCTAAGAAATGATGGAGGAGACTGACATATAAAAAATATAATACAAATGATGTGTGTTATAATCAATGTGAATATAATGTGTTATGGGCAGGCAGAGGAAGGAGTAATTATATTTCACTGAGCAAATCAGTTAAGTTTTACAGAAGTGACATTTTAGGTGGTTCTTGAAGGATGATAGGTATTTAATAGGCATGGGGAATGACTAAGGACAACATTTCAGTTACTCAGAACAGGAAATTTTTGAAAAGCATGAAGGCATGAAAGAACACAGTCTGTTTCAAGATGGACAAATAGTACAGTGTGCAGCAATATGACATGCATGTATGAGAGTTCAGATAGATTAAGTCAGAAAAGTAAATGAGGCCTGTCTGCCACTCTTCTTCTCTCCTGTATGTGCTTGCCAGAGATAGAAAGAGAAAGGGGCAAAGCAAGAAAGCATCCCCATGGAGCAAGGTCATACCACAGTTCCTTCCCCATCTCTCTCTCCTTTCCATATTTTAGTCATGCATGTATACGGTGTGTTTTTCAAGGTACTAGATCCAGGACTTGAAGCATGCATTCAGTCATGTGGAATCCAATCATTGTAAACACCAAGCCACAAGGGAACTCCAGTCTACCACTGTTCTAAAATGCCATATCAAAGAGTTTAGATTTTATCATGTATGGGGCAGGGGACACCAAAGTATTTTTCAGATGAGTGACACAAATATACTTTGAAAGACTATCTCATATGACAGCATAGGAGTAGATTGGTGAAGATGAGACTATAGGTAGAGATCCTAGTTAGGAAATTTTTACAGTAGTCTAGGTGAAATACTATGAAGGACATTAATATTGTAATGAAGAGAAAAGATTAAACAAATATTTTGGAAGATTTGAAGTCCTAGAGTTTAAAATAAAAGTGAAGTCTATCCTTTTGAAAAAGCAATGTAATACACTGTAAAGTTATATGCAATCCAATGTATTATAAACAAGATTATGATGATAATAAAAAATTTAAAAAAATAAAAATAAAAGTGAGGTCTAGATAGCATAGAGGTGAGTTTGAAGTGATAAAAATAGAAATAATTGAAGTATTGAGACCCTCTCTAGATTCAATCAGAGAGGATAACTAGAGACCCTTGGTACTGAATCATAGTGCTCACTGACAAAAGAATAGAATTAGAATGAAACGATTGTTTAAGAAGTCAAGACAGGAGAGATGTCCAAGAAAATTCCAACAATGTTCAATAAGACATATAAGTCAAGTCAAATGAAGTTTCCTAATAGTCTGCTAGTTGTCATAAGTAGGAAGTCATTGACTAACTTTCTGGTTAACAGTGTAAAGAAATAAAAAAAAAAAACAAATTCAGAATTCATTGAAGAATAAATAGTAGGTGAAGTGGAGCCAAGGAGAAAATCTATTTTTTTCTAAGTTATAGAGAAACATATTTGACAGTTTGTTCTCTTCTTCCTCTTTCCCCTGCCTATTCATTTTCTCCTTTTCCTTTTTAAAGGGAAAACTTAGGTATAATTGTAGGAAAGGTGAGACTGAAGGAAACATTGAAGATAGTGGTAGTGGTGGGAGAAACCCATGATTGAGGGTTCAAGGTCACAGAAAAAAAAATAAAGATGTTGTTAACATTTTGATTTAACATTTAAGACTCCATCATCTAGTAACTGGAAGACACAGGTTTACATCCTGGTTCTGCATTCAATATTTGAGTAATTTAGAAATCTATTCAACTTTTTCAATTTCAGTTTCTTCACCTATAAAATGGGGACAATATTATGACCACATCACAAAGCTATTATGAGAATAAAATGAGAATTGAAAGGAAAAAACATTCATGATACAGTTTCTGGCTTCTTCTTCTTATTTTTACTATCAGTGGGTTAACTTTACAGAGAGGACAGGTTACTCATTTCATGAAACTAAAACAAGAAGACACAAGAGTAGCTAAGGATGTGCGTAATTTTGTAGGCAACCAAGGCCATTGTTGAAATTATTTCTGGGGCAGCTGTGTGTGTGTGTATATGTCTGTGCATGTGTGTGCATGCACACTTACTACAAAGGACAGTGCACACTTCTGACTTTGGAATAAATGGCTTGGAAGGCCATATTAATTATCTGAGCTATCTTGTTCTTCTCTTTGACTAAATATTTTAGTCCTTGTCAAAATATTTAGTCATCTAGACTAAGATACTAAGATATAAAGTTTAGAGTTAATAAGGACCAATGCACTGCACTCTATCCTCAGTCCTCACCTAATCCTACCCCGATTATAGATTAACTCAACATACGAGGGGATCTTCAAAGAGTTCATAGAAAATGTGTACTGTGATAAAACAGCAGAGATTTCAGTTTTTTTTCACCAAATAAACTCATATTTTAATTCCACTTTCCACAAACTTTTGAAATCACGTCATATTCTTTACGTTTGTACTCGTAAAGTACCATGCTTAAATATTTTTCTTAAAAATTGAATTTTGTTTGCAAATTAGGCACAGATGCGTGACATCCTACTTAGCACTCTAAAATGATGTTTTGAATCTCCTTTCATCCATATTTTGTCTAGCAATTAATTCTTTGTAAAAATAATTGCTTCTAATATTTGGCCACTTTTTCAAATGTTGGCACAGGGAAGCTAGTGGCCGGTGACTCAGGACCACTGTATGCCTACTGAATCCTATTACTGGTAGAGTGCTTCTCTTCACGTCCATATTGCATCAACAGAAATGCATATTGAGAAATTGTTACTTGGAAGCCACTTCTATTTTACCTGTTGTAAAATAGGTCACTGCCTTTACATTCTGCTCATGAGGTATATTAGCTAGAAGTTTAAGCCATTAATGTAACTTGAGAAATTAATGTTTTAGCATTTTATTTTCATTGCCCTGTATTCATTCTGAAGCAGCTGTGACAAAAAAACGATCATTGTTCTATAGGAAGATGCTGGTTTGTTATATTGCATCTGTTCCTGAAACCCAGGGACTCTTGGTGGCAGTTGAGGCAGATAAATCTGTCAGAGAGATGTGCTCCAGGTTCCAGGGACCCAAATGATCTCTGTCTCCTGGGTCAGTGTCATTAATGATTACAATATTGATAAGACAAAGTTGAAGTCGCCTGCTCAATCCACAAGATCTCTGTCTCCTGGGTCAGTGTCATTAATGATTACAATATTGATAAGACAAAGTTGAAGTCGCCTGCTCAGACCTCTTTTCCACAATAACTGTTTAGAATTGGATATCCATGATAAATTTTCTACCACAATGAAAATTGTCACTCTGCCAGCTTGATAAATTGTAGCTCCAACTGGCAGAGCCATTTGCCTTGCAGTAAGTACAAAATGACAGATCTTTGCTGAATACAAACTATAATGCTTGCACCTTTCACAGCTGGTTTAGCTTGTACACACAGCAGAAAAAAAACTTTGATAAAAATTGAAGGTTATGCACAAAACAAGCCCCACAAACTAACTTTTTTTCTAGTTAAAGAGTATCACCTCTGTTTTAGAAATGTGACCTAAATGAATATCCAAAAACAGTTGATGATTTTGGCCCAAAAGTTCCAGTGACATAGTGGTTCTTCCCACATATTTTTTTTTTTTTTTAGGAGAACTGAATCAAACAGATTTTATTCAACTTTTTTAGGATGAGGAAAACAAGTGATATAAAATAAGTCATAAGAAATGCTCTCTTGTACTACTATCTCAAATCATTTTCAATGTTTTACAAAATGCTCACACAGCAAATACGAAAAGTTTCAACTCTCTTCTTTTGTAACTTCTGCTGCAATAAATGCAACATTAACAAGCATATAAATTCTTCTGTACCAATCTTAAAAGTCAAATTACAGAATTACTAATTTTTATGATGTTACTCATACATATTTTTATTAAGGTACTTTTAATGAGATTATTGCCAATACAGACATTATTTTCCTTAACTTCATTTTTACATTGAGTCAATGTCTGTCATGCAGCCATCAAAAATCTTACATTAAATTACACAGGTTTGTAGTCCAATTTAGACTCTAACTTCTTAGAATCAGCCACTTTTCTGACTGCTTTCATGAAGTCTTCCTGTAGTACAAAATCATGATCAGCACGAATTGCAAACATACCTGCTTCAGTACAAACATTTCTCAGGTCTGCTCCATTAAAGCCATCTGAAAGCTTCACAATTGCTTCATAATCTATTTCACCATGCTTTGTAATGGGACCTGCATGAATTTTCAATATATCTAATCTTGTCTGTTCGTTTGGTAAATCAATATGTATTTTTCTATCTAATCTTCCTGGACGCAGCAAAGCAGGATCCAGTGTATCTGGTCTGTTTGTAGCCATGATCATTTTGACTCTATGCAGAGTATCAAATCCATCCATCTGATTCAGTAGCTCCATTAAAGTTCTCTGAATCTCTCTGTCGGCTGAAGTACCCTCAGAAAACCGACGACCACCAATAGCATCTATTTCATCCATAAAAATAATGCATGGCTGATGGTCCCTGGCATAATTAAACATTTCTCTGATCAAACGAGCACTTTCGCCAATGTACTTGTCTACAATAGAACTAGATACGACCTTTAAGAAGTTACAGTCCAGCTGGCTAGCAACAGCTCGTGCCAAAAGTGTTTTTCCTGTACCTGGTGGCCCATATAACAAACAGCCTTTTGGGGGTATTATTCCTACACGCTGGAATAATTCTGGGTTTGTAAGAGGTAAATCTATTACCTCTCTTAACTCCCAAATCTGTTCTGAGAGCCCTACAATCTCAGAATAAGAAACATTTCCAGGGTCCTCATGAGACATGTTGTAAACCAGTGGATCCACCTCTCTTGGCAAATGTCTCATGATAGTCAGTGTAGTCATATCCAAAGCAGCTCTTGTTCCTGGCTTCAGCTTACTTTTGTCAAGCTGTCGACGACAACCCACAATGTATCTTGGACCATTTGTAGCTTTAACAATAAATTTTTCTTCAGTTAATTGCTTAAGGACTTCTCCCACAATCTGCCCAACACTTTGTAGGGCCTTCAGATCATTTTCAGACTTTTCATATTGCTTGGTAAGTTCTTTTAATTGTTCCCTTAACTCCTTAAGACGGCCATCGATCTCCTTGTGCTCAAGCAGCTTCCTGCGGTAGTCCTGAAGCACCTTATCTCTAGGGTCCACCATGATGAGAAGCCTTCCCAAATATTTTTGACTACTTTAATTTTGAGTCTGTTCTTTACTGTTTGTGAAAGTGTCTCCTTTCATCTTTCATTATTTTTTCACTCAGAACTGAGTATTTACCAATACTTTGGATAAACTCTATACCATTGCTTATATAGATGCCTCTCCAATATCAAGTAATAGTAAATTACTTTACATGATTAACAACTCTGTGTGTACTATTAAGAAATAGAGAAGTATGGAATTATTTCAAAATATTTTTAGCATGCTATTGTGTAAAACACTAGATTAATCCATAAGGTTATTCTTTTACCTAGTTTCTGAATAGATACCATATCTGAACTATAACTAGAAGGTGTATTCCAAAAAATTATGCAAATCTTCCTGGCTAACGCAGATCTAAAATTATAGGCATGGATGTAATAGTTTTTGTGTACAAAAAGGGGAATTAATTACTACTAATTAAAGATTTTTCAATTACTTTACAATTTTAATAAATGAAAGCAGGCACTCAGGCTCTTTCAAGATAAAGGGATGTTACTTTACTTTTATTTTTTCCTTGTGACCAAAACAATTAACAAGAAATCTACCCTGTAAACTATTTTTTTAAGTGTACAGTGTGCTATTATTAACTATTCCTACAATAGTTCAAATAGATCTGCCATAATACAACAGATCTCTAGAACTTTTTTATCTTTTATAACTGGAATTTTATGCCTGTTTCTTGATAATCCCCAATCCTCTGGCAACCACCATTCCACTCTCTGTTTCTATGTTTTCATATATTTTAAATGCCTCATGTAAATGGAATCATGCAGTATTTGTCCTGTGTTTGCCTTATTTTTACTTAGCATAATGTCCTCCGGTTTCATCCATGTTTTGCACATGATAGGATTTCCTGCCTTTTTAAGACTGAATAATATTCCATTTTGTATATGCTACATATATTTACCCACTCATTTTTCAATGGACACTTACATTATTTCCATATTTGGCAACTGGGAATAATGCAGCAATAAACATGCATTTATAGATATCTCTTCAATATGCTGATTCCAAATCTTTTAAATATATATCTAGAAGTGAAATTGAAAGTCAGTAGCAAAAAAAGAAATAACCCAATTTATTGGTTTTGTTTGTTTGTTTTGTTTTTTGAGAGAGAGATTTTTGCTATAGGGCATATGTGCTCACTGGAGAGACAGAGAGAGACACAAAGACAGAAAGTGAGAAATCACTCCCCAGGAGGGATGGTCATGCCACAATCCCTTCTTCCACATTCTCCTCTTGGGATCTTGGACATGCTTGCACAGTTGCACAGCATGAGTTTCAAGCCACCAGGTCCAGGACTCAAACCACAGTCAACTGCGTGGGAGTCCACCATCTGCTGGTCCCACAATAATCCAATTTAAAAAAAGGCAAGTAAGCTGAATATGCAGTTCTCCAAAGAAGACACAACAAATGGCCAACATGTAAATAAAAATATGCTCAATATCAGTAATCATCAGAGAAATGGAAATCAAAATGATATCATCTCACACCTGTGAAGATTGATAATTAAACAAATGAACAAAAACATAGCAAATGTTAGTGTAGTATTAGTTTGCCTGTGTGCATGTGTGTATGTGTGTGTATACACAAATCTATAGATGTAGAAATAAAAAGAGATATGTGTACCCATTAGTATCTGTGGGAAGCTGCGCACCAGCGAGTCTGCCGAGGCCATTTTCATGAGTTGCTTACTATTGCCATCTTAGGCTCAGAGAGAAAACAATTACACAATGACAAAGGCCATGATTGACTCCCCTTCAAAAACCTCACCTTCAAAACCAAACTCTGATTGACCACTAGAATCCCTCAGATTTGCATAACCGGTACCTCATGATTGGTCCACAAAAGCAAGCAATCATAACCCACCTTTTAACAACCAATCACTGCCCACCAACATGTATATAACCACAATCCCTGGCCCACAATAACCAGACGACCCTGAAGAGCTGTGACACTGTGTCGTCTCTGTGCTGCCCACAATAAACGGACAACCCTGAAGAGTTCTAACACTGTGTCATCTCTGTGTTGTAACTCTGCGTCGTTCATCTCGTCTCTCACTCCTTCCCTCAGGAAACCTGTTCGACTGTCCTGCGGGTTGGGACAAGTATCAATACATACATTTTCTAGCTCAGTCTATAGAGGATCACTAGAAGCAGGGACTCATCATCAGAAATGAGTGTATATAGCAATCAAATATTAATTTTTATTTGTCACTCTAAAGAATCAGGCTTGAGGGAGATTTTGTCAACTGTAGGGTATGACAGAAAATGTATATGCTAAATTGGAGTATTTTGTGGTTTCATAAATAAGAATGTACTAAAACAAATATTAATAAAAAAAGAACAAAAAGTAATGGAAACAAGCTTGAAAGAGCTTGCAAATGGCCAAATTTGGGAAAAACTTAAGCAACTAAACGGATAACAATGTTATTGGATTATAATAACATAAGTATCTAAAAGTTTATAATCGATAAATAAATAAATAATTTAGGAAGAAAGGACAACTCATGACAGAAAATGCTAATTAACATATGTAGTAGAATTATTACATAGAAAACAGAAATTGGAGCACAATAGTAATTATTATGGGTGCAAGCTATACCAAAGTATGATAAAATCAGTGGAAAAAAGTTTAAGATGAATAAGAATATTTATATGGTTTCCAATTCCTGCCTCCAAATATTTATTAACCTCACAAGAGAAAATTGTCTAGCACCCTGCAAAATAAGGTATCAAAGTAAACATGCTGAATAATAAGGGATATTGACCTAATAAAATGCCTGTTGTAAAAAGCAGAGTGGGGCCAGCAGATGGCATCATGGTTAAGGTGCTGGACTAACACGTGGCTGACCTCAGTTCAAGTCCTGGACCTGGCAGCTTGAAAATCATCTTGGGTGTGTGCATGTTTGCCCAAAATCTTGAGAGGAAAATGGAGGAGGAGAGATTCCAGTGTGGCTATCCCCTTGGGAGTCTAGTGAGAAATCACTAATTTCTCACTTTCCTTCTCATTGTCTCTGTCTCTCTCTTTCTCTTTCTCTCTCTGGCAAGTGCATGCACCCTAGGGCAAAAACCTCTTAAAATAGCTGAGGAGACATGACAACTACAACATTATGAGATCCCTCATTAGGTCCTAGAACATAAAAAATACATCAGAGGAAATGAATTAAATCCAAATAAAATCTTCTAATTTAGTTAATATTTTATGAGTATTTATGTACTAGTTTTAATCATTGTTAGAGCTTAACGGAGAGTTTATGGTATTTATCTGTAATATTTTTGCAAATGTCCTTTAATTATGTTATCAAAAAATAAAGTTTACAAAATAAACACACAAAAACAAATATCATGATCACAGGTTTAAAAGCAAAGAAAACTATGTATACAATCCATATAACTAGATAAGCATTCACTTAGAAGGCTGAGATTGTTACATTGAAAAACCAAGACCCTGGGCCGGCAGGTGGCGAGGTGGTTAAGGGTGCTGGATTCCCACATGGCTGACTGCGGTTCGGGTCCTGGACCTGGCAGCTTGCTTTCTCTCTCTCTCTGTCTCTCTCTGGTTAAATTAAAAACAATTGAATAAATAAAGTTAAATAAAATAATTCTTATAAAAAGACCCAACTAAGTATAATTTATAAGAAAGGTAGTATAAACATAAAGACACAAACTGGTTGAAAATAAAAATGTAGGAGGGAACTGATGCTGGCACAGCAGGAAGGTGCAATGCTCTATGAGGCAATCTCACATACAAAGATTCCTGGCTCAGATCTGGAGACCATCTAAGTAATCTGGGAGCATACATGATGCAAGGTTGACTAACCACTGGGGTGGACTGCAGTGTCAAAACTCTGTTGAGAGCACACTTATTCTCTCTCTTTTTGATGCATGTGCCATTTTTGACTCGCATGTCATTTCTGACAAGTGTCAATTTTCATGTCATTTCTGACACGTGAGTCAATTTCGACAGGCATGTCATTTTTGACACGTGTGCCATTTTTCACTCGCATGTCATTTGTGTCACGTGTCATTTTTAAATCATTTCTGACACGTGTGTCAATTTCAACATGCATCTTTTTCTTGACACGTGTGCAATTTTTGACTCGCATGTCATTTTTGACACAGGTCATTTTTCATGTGATTTCTGACATGTGTATCAATTTCGACATGCATGTCATTTTTGACACGTGTTCAATTTTTGACTCGAATGTCATTTCGGTCAAATGTCATTTTTCATGTCATTTCTGACACGTGTGTCTATGTCGACATGCATGTCATTTTTGACATGTGTGCCATTTTGGACTCGCATGTCATTGCTGATTCGTGTCATTTTTCATGTCATTTGTGACACGTGTGTCAATTTCGACATGGATGTCATTTTTGACACGTGTGCCATTTTTGACTCACATGTCATTTCTAACTAGTGTCATTATTTCAAGACATTTCTTACACGTGTGTCAATTTCAAAGTGCATGTCATTTCTGACGTGTGTCATTTCTGACACGTGTGTAATTTCTAGCAGGTGTGCCATATCTGACACATATGTCATTTCTTCCACGTGTGTCGTTTCCGACACGTGTGTCAATTCTGACACGAAGGACAATTTTCACAGGCATGTAATTTCTGACACATTTAGTCATTTTTGACACGTGCACCATTTTTTGACACGCATGTCATTGGGTTGAAAATCTACTTGCGATTCATCCCTTTCATCTCTCTAGAGACTGTGCATTTGGCTGCCCTAGGCAGAACTCTGGTACATGTGAAGGCACCTGGTAACCAAGGGGACACAGCCTTCACTGACTCTCATTCAGACCCCCTGTCAAGGATTCACCCAGACCCCTAGGCAGACCTTAACCCTAACCCTAACCCTTTCCCTAAACCCTAAACCTGAAACTTAACCTAAACCTATCCCTAAACACTAACCCTATCCCTAAACCTATCCCTGAACCCTAACACTAACCCTAACATCAAAGCCTAACCCTAACTCTAACCCAATCTCTATACCCTAGCCATAACACTAACATTAACCATGACCATAACCCTAACCGTAACCCTATCCCTAACCCTATCCCTAAACCCTAACCCTAAACCTAAACCTAAGGCTATCCCTCAACACCAACCCTGACCCTAACCCCATTCCTAAACCAAAACCCTAACCCTAACAGTATAACTAAACCCTAACTGTAACCCTAACCCTATCTCTAAACCCTAGCCATAACCTGAACACTATCCTCAAACCTAATCCTGACGCTAACCATAACCCTAACCCTATCCCTAAACCATAACCCTGACCTTAACTCTTTCCCTAAACACTAACCCTATCCCTGAACCTTAAAACTAACCCTAACCCTATTCCTAAACCCTAACCCTAAACCTAAACCTAACCCAACCCTAAAAACTAGCCTAACACTAACCCTATCCCTGAACCCTAACCGTACACTATCCCTAAACTCTAACCCTCACCCTACACTTAAATCTATACCTCAACCCTAACCCTAACCCCAACTCCTAACCCTAACACTCACCCTATCCCTAAACCCTCACCCAAACCCTCACCCTGTCCCTCAACCCTAACCCTAACCCTAACCCTATCCATAAAGCCTAACCCTACCCCTAACCCTCCCACAAAGATCTTAGCATTTCATTGGAAGAGGCCTGCTTTACACTTTGTTTGCTTGGAATGTGTAGTGCATTCTTAGTCCCCAAACACAACTTGCAGCTACCACAAAGATCTTTAGGTATGACAAGCAGCCCCATGAGTGGAGTCTTTTTGCCAAAAATCTTTCTGATATTCCAACAAAAAGTGCAGTTTTTGGCTGAAAAACCACAAGCTTATCTCCCAAAAGTAAGCTGCATTTCAAAACCTCCATTGAAAAACTCTGTCAAACTGCTTCCAAAACCAAACCTTCATGTAGAGCAAAACGGAACATCACAAGTTGTTCCACTTCTAAAGTTAAGTAAGCGGTACAAGTAGCTTTGCATTGGTTACTTCCTAGCCTTTCTTTGGCAGAGGGCTGCATTGCGCTTGGTTTGCTTGGAAAGGGTAATGCACTCTTAGGCCCAAAAGTCAACTTGCAGCTTCAACAAAGGTATTTTTGACACATGTACCATTTTTGACACATATGTCACTTCTGACACGTGTCACTTTTGCATGCATATCTGGCACGTGTGTGAGTTCTGACACATGTGTCATTGCTGGCACGTGTGTTATTTTTGACACGTGTGTTAATTTCGAACTACGTGTCATTTTTGACACTTATGTCATTTCTGATATGTATGTTCTTTTTGACATTCATGTCATTTCTAACACGTGTGTCAATTCCGATACTTGTGTCATTTTCGACACATGTGTCAGTTGGGACACGTGTGTCACTTTGGACACGTGTGTCATTTTCGACACGTCTCTCAGTTTGGACGTGTGTCATTTAGGACACGTATCTCAATTCGGACACTTGTGCCATTTTGGACACGTGCGTCAATTCTGACACTATGTCATTTCTGACACGTGTGTTATTTTTCACAAGCATGACATTTAGGACACCTGTGTCATTTATAAAACGTGTGTCATTTTTGATCCGGGTGCCAGTTTTGACACACATGTCAGTCTGACACGTGTCATTTTTCATGTAATTTCTGACACATTTTTCAATTTCCACATGCATGTCATTTTTGACACGTGTGCCATTTTTGATATGTGTGTCATTTCTGAAACGTGTCAATTCTGACATGTGTGTCAATTTTGACACGTGTGTCAATTCTGACAATGATGTCATTTCTGACATGTATGTCAATTTCAACACGCATGTCATTTCCGACACGTGTGTCATTTTTGACCCGTGTGCCATTTTGACTCGCATGTCATTTCTGACAGGTGTCATTTTTCATGTCTTTTCTGATACATGTGTCAGTTTCTACATGCATGTCATTTTTGACCTGTGTACCATTTTTGACTCGCATGTCATTTCTGACTTGAGTCATTTTATATGGCATTTCTGACGCGTGTGTCAATTTCGACATGCATGTCATTCATGACAAGTGTTTCGTTTCTGAATCACATGTCATTTCTGACACGAGTCATTTTTCATGTCATTTCTGACACATGTGTCAATTTCGACAGGCATGTCATTTTTGACTCGTGTGCCATTTTTTACTGGCATGTCATTTCTGACACGTGTCATTTTTCATGTCATTTGTGACACGTTTGTCAATTTCAACATGCATATCATTTTGACGCGTGGGCTATTTTTGACACGCATGTCATTTCTGACACGTGTCATATTTCATGTCATTTCTGACACTTTTGTCAATTTCGACAGGCATGTCATTTTTGACTCGTGTGTCGTTTTTGACTGGCATGTCATTTCTGACAGGTGTTATTTTTCATGTCTTTTCTGATACATGTGTCAGTTTCTACATGCATGTCATTTTTGACCAGTGTGCCATTTTTGACTCGCATGTCATTTCTGTCACATTTCATTTTTCATGTCATTTCTGACAAGTGTGTCGATTTCGACATGCATGTAATTTTTGGTACGTGTGCCATTTTGACTCGCATGTCATTTCTGACACGTGTCATTTTTCATGTCATTTCTAACACGTGTGGCCATTTGGACATTCATGTCATTTCTGAAACCTGTGTTATTTTTGACACGTGTTTCATTTCTGTCAGTTGTGTCCATTTTGACACGTGTGTAAATTCTGACACGTGAGTCAATTCTGACAATTGTATCATTTCTGACACGTATGTCAATTTCGACAGGCATGTCATTTCCGACACGTGTATCATTTTTGACATCATTTTTGACACGTGTCATATCTAACACGTGTCATTTTTCATGTCATTTCTGACACGTGTGTGATTTTCGACACACATGTCATTTTTGACACGTTCGCCATTAGTGACTCGCATGTCATTTTTGACACGTGTCTTTTTTCGTGTGATTTCTTACACGTGTGTCAATTTAGACATGCGTGTCATTTTTCACACGTGTGGATTTCTGAATCGCATGTCATTTCTGACAAGTGTCATTATTTCATGACATTTCTTACACGTGTGTCAATTTCAAATCTTTTGTCGTTTTTGACGTGTGTCATTTCTGACTCGTGTGTAATTTCTAGCAGGTGTGCCATATCTGACATGTATGTCATTTCTTCCACGCGTGTCGTTTCTGACACGTGGTTCAATTCTGACATGTTTAGTCATTTTTGACACGTGCACCATTTTTTGACATGCATATCATTGGGTTGAAAATCTACCTGCGATTCTTCCTTTCATCTCTCCAGAGACTGCGCATTTGGCTGCAGTAGCCAGAACTCTGGTACATCTGAAGGCACCTGGTAACCAAGAGGACACAGCCTCCACCGACTACCATCCAGTCCCCCCGTCCAGAAATCACCAAGACCCCTAGGCAGACCTTAACCCTAACCCTAACCCTTTCCCTAACCCTAAACTTGATAGTAAACCTAAACCTATCCCTAAACACTAACCCTATCCCTAAACCTATCCCTGAACCCTAACACTAACCCTAACATCAAAGACTAACACTAACCCTAACCCAATCTATATACTCTAGCCATAACACTAACACTAACCATGACCATAACCCTAACCATAACCCTATCCCTAACCCCATCCCTAAACCCTAACCCTAAACCTAAACTTAAGGCTATCCCTCAACACTAACCCTAACCCCATTCCTAAACAATAACCCTAACCCTAACAGTATAACTAAACCCTAACTGTAACCCTAAATCTAGCCCTAAACCTTAACCCTAAGCCTAGCACTACGCCTACACAATAACCCTAACCCTAACGTAACCCTAACCCTATTCCTAAAGCCTAACCATAACCCAAACACTATCCCTAAATGCTAACCCTAACACTAACATTATCCTAAACCTTAACCCTAACCCTAACACTATCCCTCATCCCTAACGGTTAACCTAACACTATCCTTAAACACTACCCTTTTCACTATCCCTAAACCCTAAGCATAAACCAAACATTATCCCTAAACCCTAGCCCTAACCCTAACACTAACCTAAACCTTAACCTTAACCCTAACACTATCTTTCAACCCTCACCATTAACCTAACACTATCCTTAAACCCTACTCTTATCACTATCCCTAAACCAAAACTCTAACCCAAACACTATCCCTAAACCCTAAACCTAACCCTAAAACTATCCCTAAACCCTAACCCTAACACTATCCCTAAACCCTAACCCTAACGCTACCTCTTACACTTTCCGTAAACCCTAACGCTAACCCTGACACTATCAGTAAATTCTAACCCTAAGCCAAGAACTTTCCCTAAACAGTAACTGTAACCCTAACACAATCCCTAAACCGTAACCATAACCTAAACACTATCTCTCAACCCTAACCCGTACACTATCCTTAAACCCTAACCCTAACACTATTTCTAAACCCTAACCCTAACCCTAGCATTATCCCTAAATTGTAACCCTAACCAAAACTCTATTCCTAAACCCTAACCCCTAACACTATCCCTAAACAGTAACCCTAATCCTAAACCTATTCCTAAACGCTAACCCTAACACTAACACTATCCCTAAACCCTAACCCTAACCCTAACCCTAACACTATCCTTAAACCCTAAATCTAATCCTAGCACTATACTTAACAGTAACCCTAACCCTAACACTAATCCTAAACACTAACACTAACCCTAGCACTATCCCTAAACAGTAACCCTAACCCTAACTGTATTCCGAAAGCCTAAACATAACCTTAACACTATCTCTAAACACTAACCCTAACCCAAACACTATTTATTACCCTAAACCTAGCACTATCCTTAAAAAGTAATGCTAACACTAACACTATCCCCCAACCCTAACCCTTACCCTAACACTATCCTTAAACCCTAACCCTAAAACTATTTCTAAATCATATACCTAACCGTAGCTCTATCCTTAAACAGTAACCCTAACCCTAACACTAGCACTAAAACCTAACCCTAACCCTAGCACTATCCCTAAACAGTAACCCTAACCCTAACCCTATTCCTAAAGCCTAAGAATAACCCTAAAGCTATCCGTAAACCTTAACCCTATACCTAACCCTAACAAAATCCTTTAATCCTATTCCTAGGACTATCTGTAAACAGTAACCCTAATCCTAACACTAGCCTTAAACCCTAAATCTAAGCCTAGCACTATCCCTAAACTGTAACCCTAAACCTAACCCTATACCTAAATCCTAACCCTAAGCCTAACCCTAACACTATCCCTAAACAATAACACTAACCCGAACCCAAAATTATCCCTCAACCTAAACCTAACTCTAACACTATCCTTGAACCCTAACCCTAACACAAAACTATCCCTCAACCCTAAATCTAACTCTAACACTATCCTTGAACCCTAACCCTAACACTATCACTAAACCCTAACCCTAAACCTAACACTATCCTTAAAACCTAACCCTAACACTATCCTTAAACCCTCAACCTAACCCTAACACTATTCCTAATCCCTAACCGTAACCCTAAAATTATCCCTAAACCGTAACCCTAACAATAACCTTAACACATTCCCTAAAACCTAACGCTAAACCTGACACTATACCTAAATTCTAACCCTAACACTAGTACTTTTCCTAAACAGTAATCGTAACCCTAACACAATCCCTAAATCGTAACCCTAATCCTAACACTATCCCTCAGCCCTAGCCCTAACCCTAACACTATCCTTAAACCCTAACCATAACCCTAACCCTAACACTAGGCTTAAACACCCTAACCATAGCACTATCATTTAACAGTAACCCTAACCTAAAACTATCCCTCATCTCTAACCCTAACCCTAACACTATCCTTAAATCCTAACACTATTTCTAAACCCTAACCCTAACCCAAGCATTATAACTAAACTGTAACACTAACCCTAACACTAGCCCTAAGCCCTAACACTAACCCTAGCACTATTCCTAAACACTAGTTACCCTAACCCTAACCTTATTCCTAAACACTAACACTAACCCTAACAGTATCCCTAAACAAGAACCCTAACCCTAACCCAAACACTATCCTTAAACCATAACCCTAAACCTAGCACTATCCTTAAACAGTAACCCTAATCCTAACACTAACCCTAAACCCCAACCCTAACCCTATTCCTAAAGCCTAACCATGACTCTAACACTATCTCTAAACCCTAACCCTAACCCAAACACTATCCTTAAAACCTATCCTAGCACTGTCCTTAAACAGTAACCCTAGCCCTAACACTAGCACTAAACAATAAATCTAAGCCTAGCACTATCCCTAAACTGTACCCCTAACCCTAACCCTATTCCTAAATCCTAACCCTAACCCTAACACTATCCCTAAACAATAACACTGACCCTAAACATAAAACTATCCCTCAACCCTAAACCTAACTCTAACACTATCCTTGAACACTCACCCTAACACTATCCCTAAACCCTAATCCTAATCCTAAACCTAACACTATCCTTTAACCCTAGCCCTAACTCTAGCAATATCCTTAAACAGTAACCCTAACCCTAATACTATCCCTCAACCCTAACCCTGAACCTAACACTATCTTTAAACCCAAAGCCTAACACTATCCCTGAAAACTAAACCTAACCCTCACACTATCCCGAAACCCTTACCCTAACCCTAACACTATCTGTCAACCCTAACCCTAACCCTAAAACTATGCTTAAACCCTAACCCTGACATTATCCCTAAACACTAACCCTAATAATATCCCTCAACACTAACCCTAACACTATCCCTCAACCCTTAATCTAATCCAAACACTATAATTAAACCCTAACCCAAACCCTAACCCTAAAACTATACTTAAAACCTAACCCTATTCTTAGCACTATCCTTAAACTGTAACCCTAACCCTAACACTATCCCTCAACCCTAATCCTAACCCTAACACTATATCTAAACCCTAACTGTAACCCTAGCACTATTTTGAAACAGTTACACTAACCCTAACACTAGCCTAAACCTTAACCCTAAACCTAGCACTATCCATAAGCAGTAACACTAACCCTAACCCTATCTCTAAATGCTAAACATAATCCTAACACAATCTCTAAACCCTAACACAAACCCTAACCCAAACACTATCATTAAACCCTAACCTAAGCACTATCCATAAACAGTAGGCCTAACACTAACACTAGCCCTAAACTAAACCCTAAGACTAGCACTACCCCTAAACAGTAACGTTAACACTAACCCTATTCCTAAAGCATAACCATAACCCTAACACGAGCCCTAAACCCTAACCCTAACCCTAACACTCTCCTTAACCTTAACCCTAACCCTAAAACTATACCTCAATCCTAACCCTAAACCTAACACTATCCTTAAACCCTCACCCTAAGACTATCCGTAAACCCTAACCCTAACCCTAACAGTATCCCTAAACCCTAACCCTAACCCTAAACCTAACCCTAATTCTTACCCTAACACTTTCCCTAAACCCTAATACTAACCCTGACACTATCCCCAAATTCTAACCCTAACCCTAGTACTCTCCCTAAACAGTAACCATAACCCTAACACAATCCCTAAACGGTCACCCTAACCCTTACACTATCCCTCAATCCTCACCCTAACCCTTACACTATCCTTAAACACTAACCCTAAAACTATCCCTAAACCCTAACACTAACACTATCCTTCAACCCTAACCCTAACACTATCCCACAACCCTCACCCTAACCCTAACACTATCCTTAAACCCTAACACTAACCGTAATCGTAACACTATGCTTAAACCCTAACCCTAACCCTAGCATTATCCTGAAACAGTAACTCTAACAATAACACTATCCCTCAACCCTAAACCTAACCCTAACACTATCCTTAAACCCTAACACTAACACTATACCTAAAACCTAAACCTAACCCTCGCACTATTCATAAACTCTAACCCTTACACTAACACTATCCCTAAACCGTAACCCTAACCCTAAACTTAACACTTTCCCTAAACCCTAACTCTAACCCTGACACTATCCCTAAATTCTACCTTACCATAGTAATTTTCCTAAACAGTAACCGTAACCCTAACACAATCCCTAAACCATAACCCTAACCCTAACACTATCCCTCAACCCTAACCCTAACCATAACACTATCCTTAAACCCTAACCCAAGTACTATCCTTAAACAGTAACCCTAACCCTAACACTAGCCGTAAACCTTAACCCAAAGCCTAGCACTACCCCTAAACAGTAACCTAAACCCTAACCCTATTCCTAAAGCCTAAACATAACACTAACACTAGCCCTAAACCCAAACCCTAAGACTAACACTATCCTAAAACTTAACCCTAACCATAAGACTATCCCTCAACCCTATTGGTTAACCTAACACTATCCTTAAACCCTACCCTTTTCTCTATCCCTAAACACTAAACCTAACCCAAACACTATCACTAAACCCTAAACCTAACCCTAACACAATTCCTAAACCCTAACCCTAACCTTAACACTAGACCTAAACCCTAACCCTAACCCTAACACTATCCTAAGCCTTAACCCTAACCCTAACACTATCCCTCAAGCCTAATCGTTAACCTAACACTATCCTTAAACCCTACCCTTATCACTATCCCTAAACCCTAACCCTAACCCAAACACTATCCCTAAATCCTAAACCTAACCCTAACACTATCCCTAAACCCTAACCCTAACCCTAACACTATCCCTAAATCCTAACCCTAACCCTAAGTCTAACACTTTCCCTAAACCCTAATGCTAACACTGACACTATCAGTAAATTCTAACCCTAACCCTAGTACTTTCCCTAAACAGTAACTGTAACACTAACACAATCCCTAAACTGTAACCATAACCTTACCACTATCCCTCAACCCTAACCCGAACACTATCCTTAAACCCTAACCCTAACACTGTCCATAAACCCTAACCCTAACACTATACCTCAATCCTAACCCTAACATTATCCCTCAACCCTAACCCTAACCCTAACACTATCCTTAAACCCTAACCCTAACCCTAACACTATTCTTAAACCCTAACCCTAACCCTAGCACTGTCCTTAAACAGTAACCCTAAACCTAACACTATCACGCAACCCTAACACACAAACACTATCCTTATACACTAACCCTAACACTATTTCTAAACCCTAAACCTAACCCTAGCACTATCTCTAAACTGTAACCCTAACCCAAACCCTATTCCTAAATTCTAACCCTAACCCCTAACACTATCCCTAAACAGTAACCCTAATCCTAAACCTATTCCTATACCGTAACCCTAACCCTAACACTATCCCTAAAGCCTAACCCTAGCCCTAACACTATCCTTTAAACCTAAACATAACCCTAGCACTATCCCTAAACAGTAAGCCTAACCCTATCTGTATTCCTAAAGCCTAACCATAACCTTAACACTATCTCTAAACACTAAACCTAACCCAAACACCATTTTCAAACCCTAACCCTAGCACTATCCTTAAAAAGTAACACTAACACTAACACTATCCCTGAACCCTAACCCTTGCCCTAACACTATCCTTAAACCCTAACCCTAAAACTATTTCTAAATCATATCCCTAACCGTAGCTCTATCCTTGAACAGTAACCCTAACCCTAACACTAGCCCTAAACCCTAACACTAACCCTAGCACTATCCATAAACAGTAACCCTAACCCTATTCCTAAAGCCTAAGCATAACCCTAAAACTATACCTAAACCCTAACCCTATCCCTAACCCTAACATTATCCTTTAATCCTATCCCTAGCACTATCTGTAAACAGTAACCCTAATCCTAACACTAGTCCTAAATCCTAAACCTAAGCCTACCACTACCCCTAAACAATAAACCTAACCCTAACCCAAAACTATCCCTCAACCCTAAACCTAACTCTAACACTATTCTTGAACCCTAACCCTAACACTATCCCTAAACCCTAACCCTAATCCTACCACTATCCTTAAACAGTAACCCTAACCCTAACACTATGCCTCAACCCTAACCCTAAAGCTAACACTATTCTTAAAACCTAATCCTAACACTATCTTTAAAGCCTCAACCTAACCCTAACACTATCCCTAAACCCTAACCGTAACCCTAAAACTATCTCTAAACCGTAACCCTAACAATTACCTTAACATTTTCCCTAAAACCTAATACTAACCCTGACACTATCCCTAAATTATAACCCTAACCCTAGTACTTTTCCTAAACAGTAACTGTTACCCTAACACAATCCCTCAACCCTAACCCAAACACTATCCCTCAACCCTAACCCTAACAATATCCCTCAACCCTAACCCTAACCCTAACACTAACACTAACAATAACCCTAACCCTAGCACTATCCCTAAACAGTAACCCTAGCGCTAACCCTATTCCCAAACCCTAACACTATCCTTAATCCCTAACTGTAACCCTAATCCTAACACTAGGCTTAAACACTAACCTTAACCATAGCACTATCATTTAACAGTAACCCTAACCTACCACTATCCCTCATCTCTAGCCCTAACCCTAACACTATTCTTAAACTGTAAAACTATTTCTAAACCCTAACCCTAACCCAAGCACTATAATTAAACTGTAACCCTAACCCCAACACTAGACCTAAGCCCTAACACTAACCCTAGCACTATCCCTAAACAGTTACCCTAACCCTAACCCTATTCCTAAACACTAACACTAACCCTAACACTATCCCTAAACATGAACTCTAATCCTAACTCAAACACTATCCGTAAACCATAACTCTAACCCTAGCACTATCCTTAAACAGTAACCCTAACCCTAACACTAGCCCTAAACCCTAACCCTATTCCTAAAGCTTAACCATGACCCTACCACTATCTCTAAACCCTAACCCTAACCCTAACCCAAACACTATCCTTAAACCCTATCCTAGCACTGTCCGTAAACAGTAACCCTAGCCCTACCACTAGCCCTAAACACTAAATGTAAGCTTAGCACAATGCCTAAACTGTACCCCTAACCCTATTCCTAAATCCTAACCCTAACCCTAACACAATCCCTAAACAATAACACTGACCCTAAACATAAAACTATCCCGCAACCCTAAACCTAACTCTAACACTATCCTTGAAACCTCACCATAACACTATCCCTAAACCCTAACCCTAATCCTAACCCTAACACTATCCTTTAACCCTAGCCCTAACTCTAGCACTATCCTTAAACAGTAACCCTAACCCTAACACTACGCCTTAAACCTAACCTAAACCTAACACTATCCTTAAACCCTAACCCTAACACTATTCCGAAAACCTAAACCTAACCCTCACACAATCCCTAAACACTAACCCTAACACTATCCCTAAACCATAACACTAACCCTAAACTTAACACTTTCTCTAAACCCTAACTCTAACCCTGACACTATCCCTAAATTCTAACCCTAACCCTAGTACATTTCCTAAACAGTAACCCTAACCCTAACACAATCCCTCAACCATAAACCTAACCCTAACTATATCCGTTAACCCTAACCCTAACACTAACACTATTCTTAAACCCTAACCGGGACAATATCCCTAAACCCTAACCCTAACCCTATCCCTCAACACTAAAACTAACACTATCCCTCAACCCTTACTCTACCCAAACACTATACTTAACCCTAACCCAAGCCCTAACCCTAACACTATACTTAAACCCTAACCCTATCCCTAGCAATATCCTTAAACTATAACCCTAACCCTAACACTATCCCTCAACCCTAACCCTAAACCTAACACTATTCTTAAACTCTAACCCTAACACTATTTCTAAACCCTAACTGTAACCCTAGCACTATTCTTATACAGTTACCCTAACCCTAATACTAGCCTAAAAACTAACCCTAAACCTAACACTATCCCTAAGCAGTAACCCTAACCCTAACCCTATTTCCAAATGCTAAACATAACCCTAATACAATCTCTAAACCCTATCCCAAACCCTACTCCAAACACTATCATTAAACACTAACCCAAGCACTATCTTTAAACAGTAACCCTAACACTAACACTAGCCCTAAACCATAATCCTAAGCCTAGCACTACCCCTAAACAGTAACCTTAACTCTAACCCTATTCTTAAAGCTTAACCATAACCCTAACACTAGCCCTAAACCCTAACCCTAACCCTAACACTCTCCTAAAACTTAACCCTAACCCTGACACTATACCTCAACCCTAACCCTAAACCTAACACTATCCTTAAACCCAAACCCTAACACTATCCGTAAACCCTAACACTAACCCTAACACTATCCCTAAACCCTAACCCTAACACTATCCCTAAATCCTAACCCTAACACTTTCCCTATACCCTAACCATAACCCTAACCCTTACCCTAACACTTTCCCTAAACCCTAACGCTAACACTGACACTATCCCTAAATTCTAACCCTTACCCTATTACTTTCCCTAAATAGTAACTGTAACCCTAAGACAATCCCTATACGGTAACCCTTACACTAACACTATCCCTCAATCCTCACCCTAACCCTTACACTATCCTTAAACCCTAACCCTAAAACTATCACTAAATCCTAACACTAACACTATCCCTCAACCCTAACGCTAAAACTATCCCTCAACCCTAACCATAACCCTAAAACTATCCTTAAACCCTAAAGCTAATCGAAACCATAACACTATGCTTAAACCCTAACACTAACCCTAGCATTATCCTTAAACAGTAACCCTAAACCTAACATTATCCCTAAACCCTAACCCTAACACTAACACTATCCTTAAACCCTAGCCCTAACACAATTTCTAAACCCTAACCCTAAACCTAGCACTATCCTTAAACAGTAACCCTAACCCCAACACTAGCCTTAAACCCTTACCCTAACCCTAGCACTATCCCTATACAGTAACCCTAACCCTAAACCTATTCCAAAAGCCTAACTATAACCCTAACACTATCTCTAAACCCTAAACCTAATGCTAACCCAAACAGTATCCTTAAACCCTAACCCTACCACTATCTTTAAACAGTAAACCTAACCCTAACACTAGCCCTAAACCCTAAACCTAACCCTGACCCTAAAACTATCTCTCAACCCTAAACTTAACAGTTACATTATACTTAAACACTAACCCTAACACTATCCCTAAACCTTAACCCTACTCCAAACACTAACACTATCCCTAAATCCTAACCCTAACCCTAACACTTTCCCAAAACCCTAACGCTAACCCAGACTATACGCCAAATATTAACCCTATATCCTAAAAGTTTCCCTAAACCGTTACCGAGACGCTAACACATTCCCTAAACCTTAACCTTAACCATAACACTATCAATCAACCCTATCCCTAACCCTAAAACTATCCTTCAAGCCTAACCCTAACACTATCCCTAAACCCTAACCCTAACACTATCCCTTAACACTAACCCTAACACTATCCTTCAACCCTAAAACTAACGCTAACACTATTAATAAACCCTAACCCTAACCCTCACCCTAACACTATGCTTAAACCATAAACCTAACCCTAGCACTATCTTTAAACAGTAACCCTAACCCTAAAACTATCCCTCTACCCTAAACCTAACCCTAACACTATTTCTAAACCCTAAACCTAAACCTAACTCTAAAACTAACCCTCAACCCTAAAACTAGCACTAACACCAACCTTAAACCCTAACCCTAACACTATCCCTAAACCCTAACCTTAATCCAAACACTAATAATATCCCTAAACCCTAACACTAACCCTAACCCTAACACTTTCCCTAAAACTTAACGCTAACCGTGACACTATCCCTAAATTCTAACCCTAATCCTAACAGTTTCCCTAAACAGTTACCGAAACCCTAACACAATCCCTAAACCGTAACCCTAACCGTAACACTATCACACAACCCTATCCCTAACCCTAACACTATCCTTAAAGCCTAACCCTAACACTATCCCTAAACCCTAACGCTAACACTATCCCTTAACACTAACCCTAACATTATCCCTCAACCCTAACACTAACACTATCCATAAACCCCTACCCTAACCCTCACCTTAACACTATGCTTAAACCCAAAAGCTAACCCTAGCACTATCTTTAAAGAGTAACCCTAACCCTAACACTATCCCTTTACCCTAACCCTAACACTATCCTTAAACCCTAACCCTAACACTATTTTTAAACCCTAACCCTAACCCTAGCACTAACCTTAAACAGTAACCCTAACCCCAACACTAGCCCTAAACCCCCAGCCTAAACCTGACACTATCCCTAAACAGTAACCCTAACCCTAACCCTATGCATAAACCCTAAACCGAATGCTAACACTATCACTAAACCCTAACACTAATCCTAACACTATCCTTAAACCATAACACTAACCCTAGCACTATCCTTAAACAGTAACCCTAACCCTAACACTAGCCCTAAACCTTATCCCTAACCCTAGTACTATCCCTAAACAATAACCCTAACACTAAGCCTATTCCTAAAGCCTAACCATAACCCTAACAATATCTCTAAACCCTAACCCTTACCCTAACCCAAACACTACCCTTAAACCCTAACCATAGCACTATCCTTATACAGTAACTCTAACCCTATCACTAGCCCTAAACCCTAGCCCTAAGCCTAGCATTATCCCTAAACAGTAACCCTAAACCTAACCCTATTCCTAAACCATAACCCTAACCCTAACAGTATCCCTAAACCATAACCCGACCCCTAACCCTAAAAATATCCCTCAACCCTAAACCTAACTCTAACACTATCCATAAACACTAACCCTAAAACTATCCCTAAACCCTAACCCTAACACTAACACAATCCTTTAACACTAATCCTCACCCTAACCATAATATTATGCTTAAACCCTAAGCCTTACGCTAGCACTTTCCTTAAAGAGTAACCCTAACCCTAACACTATCCCTCAACACTAACCCTAACACTATCCTTAAACCGTAACCATACCACAATTTCTAAACCCTAATCCTAACCCTAGCACTATCCTTAATCAGTAACCCTAACCCCAACATTTGCCCTCAACACTAGCCCTAACCCAGAACTATCCCTAAACAGTAACTCTAACCCTAATCCTATTCCAAAAGCCTAACTATAACCCTAACACTATCTCTAAACCATAACCCTAACCCAGAGTATCCTTAAACCCTAATCAAATCACTATTCTTAAAC
This sequence comes from Tupaia tana, assembly GCA_026018925.1. Classification (NCBI taxonomy): domain Eukaryota; kingdom Metazoa; phylum Chordata; class Mammalia; order Scandentia; family Tupaiidae; genus Tupaia; species Tupaia tana. Next base: position 113,471,144 of record JAKSZU010000004.1, on the reverse strand, counting down.
GGTAACCCTAACCCAAACACTAGCCCTAAACATTAACACTAACCCTAGTACTATACCTGAACAGTAACCCTAACACTAAGCCTATTTCAAAAGCCTGACTATAACCTTAACACTATCTCTAAACCCTAACCCTAACCCTAACCCAAACACTATCCTGAAACCGTAACCCTAGCACTATCCTTAAACAGTAACTCTAACCCTAACACTAGCCCTAAACCCTAGCCCTAAGCCTAGCATTATCCATAAACAGTAAACCTAACTCTAACCCTCTTCCTAACCCCTAACCCTAACCCTAACAGTATCCATAAACCGAAACCCATTACCATTACCCTAAAACTCTGCCACAACCCTAAACCTAACTCTAACACTGTACTTAAACACTAACCCTAATACTTTCCCTAAACCCTAAACCTAACCCTAACACTATCCTTAAACCCTACCCCTAACCCTAGCATGATCCTTAAACAGTAACCCTAACACTAACACTATCCCTAAACCCAAACCAAACCCTAACACTATCCTAAAACGAAACCCTAACCCGAACACTATACCTCAACCCTAAACCTAACCGTAACACTATCCCTAAACCCTAACCCTAACCCTAACCCTAACAGTTTCCCTAAACCCTAACGCTAACCCTGACACTATCAGTAAATTATAACCCTAACCCTAATACATTCCCTAAACAGTAACCATAACCCTAACACAATCCCTAAACCGTAACCCTAACCCAAACACTATCCCTCAAACCTAACCCTAACACTATCCTTAAACACTACCCCTAACCCTAACATTATGCTTAAACCCTAACCCTAGCACTATCCTTAAACAGTAACCCTAACCCTAACACTATCCCTCAACCCTAACCCTAACCCTACCACTATCCTTAAACCCTAACCCTAACACTATTTCTAAATGCTAATCCTAAACCGAGCACTATCATTAAACAGTAACCCTAACCCCAAAATTAGCTCTAAACCCTAACCCTAACCCTAGCACTAACCTTAAACAATAACCCTAACCGCAACACTAGCCATAAACACTAAACCGAACATTAACACTATCCGTATAAAGCAATCCTAACCCTCACCCTGTTTTTAAACCCTAACCCTAACCCTAAGACTATCCCTAAACACTAAACCTAACCCTAACCCTAAAACTATCCCTCAACCCTAAAACTAACACTAACACTATCCTTAAACCCTAACCCTAATCCTATCCCTAAACACTAACACTATCCCTAGACCCTAACCCTAACCCTAATCCTAACACTTTCCCTAAACCCTAAAGCTAACCCTAACACTATCCCTAAATCCTGACCCTAATCCTAACAGTTTCCCTAAACAGTTACTGAAACCCTACCACAATCCCTAAACCAAAAACCTAACCGTAACACTGTCAATCAACCCTATCCCTAACCCTAACACTATTCTTAAAGCCTAAACCTAACACTACCCCTTAATCATAACCCTAAAACTATCCCTTCACACTAAACCTAACACTATCCCTCAACCCTAACACTAAACCTAACACTATCCATAAACCCTTACCCTAACCCTCACCCTAACACTATGCTTAAACACTAACCCTAACCCTAGCACTAACTTTAAACAGTAACCCTAACACCAACACTAGCACAAAACCCTCACCCTAACACTGACACTATCCCTAAACTTAACCCTAACCCTAACCCTATGCCTAAACCCTAACCCAAATGTTAACACTATCTCTAAACACTAACCCTAACCCAAACACTATCCTTAAACCCTAACCCTAGCACTATCCTTAAACAGTAACCCTAACCCTAACACTACCCCTAAACCCTAGCCCTAAGCCTAGCATTATCCCTAAACAGTAACCCTAACCATAACCCTATGCCAAAACCCTAATCCTAACCCTATCCCTCAAACCTCACCCTAACCCTTACACAATGCTTAAACCCTAAACCTACCACTATTTCTAAAAACTAACACTTAAACTATCCCTCAACACTAACCCTAACACTATCTCTAAACCCTAACCCTAACCCTAATCTTAACACTATCCTTAAACCCTAACCCTAACCCTTGCACTATCCTTAAACAGCAACCCTAACACTAACACTTGCCCTAAACCCAAACCCTAACACTAGCACTATCCTTAAACAGTAAACCTAACACTAACCCTATTGCTAAACCCTAACCATAACCCTAACACTATCTCTAAACACTAACCCTTACCCTAACTCTAACCCAAACATTATCCTTAAACCCTAACCTTAGCACTATCCTTAAACAGTAACCCTAACCCCAAAACTAGCCCTAAACACTAACCCTAACCATAGCACTATCCTTAAACAGTAACCCTAACCCTAAATCTATTCCTAAACCCTAACCCTAACTTTAACACTATCCCTAAACCCTAACCGTAACCCTAACCCTAAAACTATCCCTCAACCTTAACCCTAACCCTAACACTATCCCTAAACCCTAACCCTAACTCTATCCCTAAAACTATCCCTCAATCCTAACCCTAATCCTAACAATGTCCCTAAACCCTAACCCTGACCCTAATCCTAACACTATCCCTAAACCCTAACACTAACCCTAACACTAAAACTTTCCCTAAATGCTAAGGCTAACCCTGACACAATCCCTAAATTCAAACCCTTACCCTAATACTTTCCCTACACAGTAACGGTAACCCTAACACAGTCTCTAAACTGTAACACTAACTCTAACACTATCCCTCAATCCAAACCCGAACCCTAACACTATCTTTAAACCCTAACACTATCCCTAATCCCTCATCCCTAACAATAACCCTAACACTAACACTTTCCCTAAACCCTAAGGCTAACACTGACACAATCCCTTAATTCTAACCCTTAACCTAGTACTTAACCTACACAGTAACAGTAACCCTAACACAGTCTCTAAACAGTAACCCTAACCCTAACACTATCCCCCAATCCTAACCTGAACCCAGCACTATCTTTAAACGCTATCCCTAACACTATCCCTAAACCCTTGTCCTAACACTATCCCTCAACACTAACCCTAACACTATCTCTCAACCCTAACCCTAACCCTAACAGTATCCTTATACCCTATCCCTAAACTTAACACTATGCTTAAACCCTAACCCTAACCCTAGCACTACGTCTAAACAGTAACCCTAAACCTAACCCTATTTCTCAACCCTAACCCTAACACTATCCCTAAACACTATCCATAACGCAAACCCAAACACTATCCTTAAACCCTAACCCTAACCCTAGCACTATCCATAAAGAGTAACCCTATCTGCAATACTCGCCCTAAACCCTAACCCTAAACCTAGCACTATCGCTAAACAGTTACCCTAACCCTAACCCTATTCCTAAAGCATAACCATAACCCTAACACTATCTCTAAACCATAATCCTAACCCTAACCCAAACAATATCCTTAAACCCTAACTCTAGCACTATCCTTAAACAGTAACCCTAACCCTAATACTAGCCCTAAACCCTAACCCTAAGCCTAGCATTATCCCTACACAGTAACCCTATTCCTAAATCCTAACCCTAACCCAAACACTAGCCCAAAACCCTAGCCCTAAGCCTAGCAATATCTCTAGACATTAACTCTATTCCTAAACCCTAACGGTAACCCTAACACTATCCCTAAACCCTAACACTAACGCTAAACCTAAAGTTACCCTCAACCCTAAACCTAACTCTAACACTATCCTTAAACACTAACCCTAACACTATCCCTAAACCCTAACTCTAATCCTAACCATAACACTATCCTTAAACCCTATTCCTAACCCTAACACTATCCTAACACCTAACCCTAACCCTAACAGTATCCCTAAACCATAACCCTAACACTAACCCTAAAACTCTGCCACAACCCTAAACCTAAATCTAACACTATCCTTAAACACTAATACTAAAACTATCCCTCAACCCTAACCCTAACCCTAACACTATCCTTAAACCCTACCCCTAACACTAGCATTATCCCTAAATGGTAACCCTAACCCTAACATTAGCCCTCAACCCTAACCCTAACCCTAAAACTATCCTTAAAGCCTAACCCTAACACTATCCCTAAACCCTAACCCTAACACTATCCCTCAACACTAACCCTAACACTATTGCTCAACTCTTACACTAACCCTAACACTATCCTTAAACACTAACCCTTACCCTAACCCTAAAACTATGCTTAAACCCTAACCCTGACCCTTGCACTATCCTTAAACAGTAACCCTAACCCTAACCCTAGTCCTAAAGCCTAACCATAACCCTAACACTATCTCTAAACCCTTACCCTTACCCTAACCCAAACACTATCCTTAAACCCTAACCCTAACCCTAGCACTATCAGTAAACAGTAGCCCTAAGCCTAACAGTAGCCCTAAACCCTAACCCTAAGCCTAGCACTATCCCTAAAAAGTCACCCTAACTCTAACCCTATTCCTAAACCCTCACCCTAAACCTAACATTATCCCTAAACCCTAACCGTAAACCTAACCCTAAAACTATCCCTCAACCCTAAACATAACTGTAACACAATCCTTAAACCCTAACCCTAACACTATCGTTAAACCCTAACTCTAATAATAACCCTAACACTATCCTTAAACCCTAGCCCTAAGACTAGCACTATCCATATACAGTAACCCTAAGCCTTACACATCCCCAAAACCCTAATTCTAATCCTAACACTATGCTAAACCATAACCCCAACCCTAACACTATCCCTCAACCCTAACCCTAACCCTAACACTATCCTTAAACTCTAGTCCTAAAACTATTCCTTAACCCTAACCCTAACAAATTCCCTCAACACTAACCATAACACTATCCTTCAACCCTAACCCTAACCCAAACCCTAACACTATACTTAAACCATAACACTAACCGTAACCCTAATGCTATGATTAAACCCTAACACTAACCCTAGCACTATCCTTAAACAGTAACCCTAATCCTAACACTATCCCTCAACCCTAACCCTAACCGCAACACTATCCTTAAATCCTAACCCTAACACTATTTCTAAACGCTAACCCTAACCCTAGCACTATCCTTAAACAGTAACCCTAACCCCAACACTAGCCCAAAACCCTAACCCTAACCCTTGCACTGTCCCTAAAGAGTAACACTAAACCTAACCCAATGCCTTTACCCTAACCCTAACACTAACACTATATCTCTACCCTAACCCTAACACTATCCCTCAACCCTAACCCTAAACCTAACACTATCCTTAAACCCTAACCCTAAACCTAAACCTAACATTATGCTTAAACCCTAAACCTAACCCTAGCACTAACCTTAAACAATAACACTAACCGTAAAACTATCCCTCAATACGAAACCTAAACCTAAAAAAATCCTTAAACCCTAACGCTAACACTATCCCTAAACCCTAACACAAAAGCCTAACACTATCCCTAAACCCTAAACCTAACCTTATACTTAAACGCTTACACTAACCCTAACCATAACACTATCCCTAAACCCTAACGCTAAACCCTACACTATCCCTAAATTCTAACCCTAACCCTAGTACTTTCACTAAACAGTAACTGTAACCATAACACAATCCCTAAACCATACCCCTAATCCTGACACTTTCCATCAACCATAACTCTAACCCTATCACTATCCTTAAAACCTAAACCTAACACTATCCCTAAACCTTAACCCTAACACTTTCCCTCAACCCTAACCCTAATATTATCCTTCAACCCTAACCCTAACCCTAAAACTATCTTTAAACCCTAACCCTAACACTATGCTTAAACCATAACCCTAACACTAGCACTATCCTTAAACAGTAACCATAACCCAAACACTATCCCTCATCCCTAAACCTAACACTAACACTATCCTTAAACCCTAACCCTAACACTATTTCTAAACCCTAACCGTAACCTTAACCCTAGAACTATCCTTAAACAGTAACCCTAACCTCAACACTAGCCATAAACCCTAAACCTAGCACTATCCCTAAACAGTAACCATAACACTATCCCTATGCCTAATCCCTAACCTTAACCCTAACACTATGCCTAAACCCTAACCCTTACACTATTCTTAAACCCTAACCCTATCACTATCCCTAAACCCTAACCCTAACAATATCCCTCAACCCTAACCCTAACCGTATCCCTCAACCCTAACCCTAACCATAACACTGTCCTTAAACCCTTACCCTAACACTAACCCTAATACTATGTTTAAACCCTAACCCTAACCCTAGCATTATCCTTAAGCAGTAACCCTAACCCTAACCCTATCCCTCAACCCTAACCCTAACCCTAAAACTATCCTTAAACCCTAACCCTAATACTATTTCTAAACCCAAAACCTAACTCTAGCACTATCCTTAAACAGTAACCCTAACCCCAACACTAGCCCTAAACCCTAACCCTAACCCTAGCACTATCCTTAAATAGTAACCCTTACCCCAACACTGGACTTTAACCCTAACCCTAAACCTAGCACTATACCTAAACAGTAACCCTAACCATAACACTATGCCTAAACCCTAACCATAAACCTAACACTATCTCTAAACCCTTACCCTTACCCTAACCCAAACACTATCCTTAAGCCCTAACTCTAACCCTAGCACTATCAGTAAACAGTATTCCTAAGCCTAACAGTAGCCCTAAACCCTAACCCTAAGCTAAGCAATATCCCTAAACTGTAACCCTAACCCTATTGCTAAACCCTCACCCTAAACCTAACACAATCCCTAAATCCTAAACGTAAACCTAATCCTAAAACTATCCCTCAACCCTAAACTTAACTGTAACACAATCCTTAAACCCTAACCATAACACTATCGCTAAACCCTAACCCTAGTCCTAACCCTAGCACTATCCTTAAACCCTAGCCCTAACCCTAGCACTATCCATATACAGTAACCCTAACCCTTACACTAGCCCTAAACCCTAATTCTCCCCGTAACATTATCCTAAACCGTAACCCTACCCTAACACTATCCCTCAACCCTAACCCCAAACCTAACACTATCCTTAAACCCTAACTCTAACACTATCCTTAAACCCCAACCCTAACCCTAATACTATCCATAAACCCTAACCCTAACACTAAAACTATCCCTAATCCCTAACCCTAACCGTAACACTTTCCCTAAACCCTAACGCTAACCCTGACACTATCCTTAAATTCTAACTCTAACTCTAGTACTAGCCTTAACAGTAACCGTAACCCTAACCCAATCCCTAAACTGTAACCCTAACCCAAACACTATCTTTAAACCCTAACCCTAACACTATTTCTAAACCCTAACCCTAACCATAGAACTATCCTTAAACACTAACCCTAATCCCAACACTAGCCCTAAACTCTAACCCTAGCACTATCCCTAAACAATAACCCTAACTCTAACCCTAACCCTATGCATAAACACTAACCCTAAACCTAACACTATCCTTAAACCATAACAGAAACCCTAGAACTATCCTTAAACAGTAACACTACCCATAACACTATCCCTAAACCCTAAACCTAACTCTAGCACTATCCCTAAACAATTACCCTAACCCAAACCCTATCCCTAAAGCCTAACCATAACCCTCACACTATCCCTAAATCCTAACCCTCACCCTAACCCAAACACTATTTTTAAACCCTAACCCTAGCACTATCCTTAAACAGTAACCCTAACCCTAACACAAGCCCTAAACCCTAACCCTAAGCCTAGCACTATCCTTAAACAGGAACCCTAACTGTAAACCTCTTCCTAAAACCTAAATCTAACCCTAATACTATCCCTAAACAATAACACTAACCCTACCCCTAAAACTATCACTCAACCATAAACCTAACTCTAACACTATCATTAAACCCTAAGCCTAACTCTATCTCAAAGCCCTAACCCTAACCGTAACCCAAACACTATCCTTAAACCCTAGTCCTAACCCTAGCACTATCCTTAAACAGTAGCCCTAACCCTAACACTAGCCCTAAACCCTGACCCTAACCCTAACACTAACTTAAACCGTAACCCTATCCCTAACAATATCCCTCAACCCTAACTCTAACACTAACCCTATCCCTAAAGCCTAACCAAAACCCTAACACTATCTCTAAAACCTTACCCTCACCCTAACCCAAACACTATCCTTAAACCCTAACCCTAGCACTATCCTTAAACAGTAACCCTAACCCAAACACTAGCCCTAAACCCTAACCCTAAGCCTAGCAATATCCCTAAACAGTAAACCTAACCCTAACCCTCTTCCTAAACCCTAAGCCTCATCCTAACACTATCCCTAAACCATAACACTAACACTAACCCTAAAACCATCACTCAACCATAAACCTAGCTCTAACACTATCCTTAAACCGTAACCCTAACACTATTTCTAAACCCTAGCCCTAATCCTGACACTAAGACTATCCTAAACCGTAACCCTAACGGTGACACTATCCATCAACCGTAACCCTAAACCCAACATTATCCTTAAACCCTAACCATAACACTATCCCTAAACCCTAATCCTAACTCTAACACTATCCCTTAACCCTAACCCTAATCTATCTGTAAACCCTAACCATAACCCTAACACTTTCCCTAACCCTAACGCTAACCCTGACACTATCCCTAAATTCTAAACCTAACCCTAATACATTCCCTAAACAGTAACTGTAACCCTAACACAATCCCTAAACCGTAACCCTAACCCTAGCACTATACCTCAACCCTAACCCTAACCATAACACTATCTTTAAACCCTAACTCTAACCCTAACAATACGCTTAAACCCTAACACTATACCTAGCACTATTTTTAAGCAGTAACCCTAACCCTAACACTATCCCTCAACTCTAACCCTCACCCTAACACTCTCCTTAAACCCTAATCCTAACACTATTTCTAAACCCTAACACTAATCCTTGCATAATCCTTAAAGAGTAACCCTAACCCCAACACTAGCCCTAAACAGTAACCCTAACCCTAGCACTATCCCTAAAATTAACCCTAACCCTAACCCTATGCCTATAACCTAACACTAACCCTAACACTATCCCTAAACGCTAACCGTAATCCTAACACTATCCTTAAACCTTAACCCTAACCCTAGCACTATCCTTAAACAGTAACCCTAACCATAACACTAGCTCTAAACCCTAACCCTAAACCTAGCACTATCCCTAAACAGTAACCCTAACCCTAACCCTATCCCAAAAGCCTAACCATAACACTAACACTATCTCTAAACCCTAACCCTACCCCTAACCCTAACACGACCCTAAACAATAACCCTAACCGTAACCCTAAAACTATCCCTCAACCATAAACCTAACTCTAACATTATCCTTAAACACTAACCCTAACACAATATCCAAAACCTAACCCTAATGCTAACCCTAACACTATCCTTAAACCCTAGCACTATCCTTAAACAGTAACCCTAACCCAAACACTACCCCTAAACCCTAACCCTAACACTATCTTAAAACGTAACCCTAACCCTAACACTATCCCTCAACCCTAACCCTAAACCTAACACTATCCATAAACTCTAACCCTAACACGATCACTAAACACTAACCCTAAACCTAACACTATCCCTAAACCCTAATCCTAACCCTATCTGTAAACCCTAAACCTAACACTATCCCTAAACCCTAAGGCTAACCTGACACTATCCCTAAATTCTAACCTCAACCCTAGTACTTTCCCTAAAAAGTAACCATAACCCTAACAAAATCCCTAAACGATAACCCTAACCGTAACACTATCCCTCAAGGCTAACTCTAAACCTAACAATATCCTTAAACATTAACAATAACACTATACCTAAACCCTAAGCCTATACCTAGCACTATCCTTAAAGAGTAACCCAAACCCCAACACGAGCCTTATACCCTAACCCAAACCCTAGCACTATCCCTAAACTGTAACAGTAAAACTAACCCTATGCCAAAACCCTAACCCTAACCCTAACACTATCACTCAACCCTAACCCTAACCCTAACCCTAAAACTATCCCTCAACCATTAACCTAACTCTAACACTATTCTTAATCCCTAACCCTAACACAATCTCTAAAACCTAACCCTAATTCTAACCCTAACACTATCCTTAAACCCTAGCCCAAACCCTAGCACTATTCTTAAACAATAACCCTAACCCTAACACTAGCCCTAAATCCTAAACCTAACCCTAACACTGTCCTTAAACCCTAACCCTAACACTATTTCTAAACCCTAACCCTAATCTTAGCACTATCCTTAAACAGTAATCCGAACCAACACTAGCCCTAAACCGTATCCCTAACCCTAGCACTATCCCTAAACAGTAACCCTAATCCTAACCCTATGCCTAAACCCTAACCCTAACCCTAACACTATCCCTAAACCCAAACCCTAACACTAACACTATCCTTAAAGCCTAACCCTAACCCTAGCACTATCCTTAAACAGTAAACCTAACCCTAACACTAGCCCTAAACACTAAACCTAAACCTAGCACTATCCCTGAACAGTAACCCTAACCCTAACACTATCTCCAAAGCCTAACACTATCTCTAAATCCTAAACCTACCCCTAACCCAAACACTATCCGTAAACCCTAACCCTAGCACTATCTGTAAAGAGTAACCCAAACGAGAACACCAGCCCTAAACCCTAACCCTAAGCCTAGCACTATCTCTAATCAGTAACCCTAACCCTAACACTATTCCTAAACTCTAGCCCTAACACAATCTCTAAACACTAACCCTAAACCTAAAACTATCCCTCAATCCTAAACCTAACTCTAACACTATCCTTAGCCCTAATCCTAACACTATCCTTATACCCTAACCCTAATCTTAACCCTAACACTATCCTGAAACCCTAGCACTATCCTTAAACAGTAACCCTAAACCGAATACTAGCCCTAAACACTAACCCTAACACTATCCTAAACCGTAATCTTAACCCTAATTCTATCCCTCAACCCTAACCCTAAACCAAACACTATATTTAAACCCTAACCCTAACACTTTCCCTAAACCCTAGCCCTAACACTATGTCTCAACCCTAAACCTACACCTAACACTATCCTTAAACCATAACCGTAACACTATTTCTAAACCCTAACCCTAGCACTAACCTTAAACAGTAACCCTAACACCAACAATAGCCCTAAACCCTAACCGTAACCCTAGCACTATCCCTCAACAGTAACTCTAACCATAACCCTATGCCAAAACCCTAACCCTAACACTAACACTATCCCTAAACCCTAACCCTAACCCTAACCCTAACACTATCCTTAAACACAAACCCTAACCCTAGCACTATCCTTAAACAGTAACCCTAATCCTAGCACTAGCCCTAAAGGCTAACTCTAAGCCTAGCACTATCCCTAAACAGTAACCATAACCCCAACCTGATTCCTAAGCCCTAAACCTAAACCTAATTTATATCTAAACCCTAACCCTAACCCTAAAACTATCCCACAACTCTAAATCTCACTCTAACACTATACTTAAACCCTAACCCTAACACTATCCCTAAACCTTAACCCTAATCCTAACCCAAACACTATCCTTAAACCCTAGCCATAACCCTAGCACTATCCTTAAACAGTAAACCTAACCTTAACACTAGCCCTAAACCCTAACCCTAACACTATCCTAAACTGTAACCCTAATCCCAACACTATCCATCAAACCTAACACTAAACCTAACACTATCCTTAAACCCTAACCCTAACACTATCCCTAAACCCTAACCCTAACCCTAACACTATCACTAAACCCTAACCCTAACCCTATCCGTAAACAATAACCTTAACCCTAACCATAACACTTTCCCTAAGCCCTAATGCTAACCTTGACACTATCCCTAAATTGTAACCCTAACCCTAGCGCTTTCCTAAACAGTAACCGTAACCCTAAAAAATCCCTTAACCATAACCCTAACCCTACCACTATACCTCAACCCTAAGCCTAAGCTTAACACTATCCTTAAAGCCTAAACCTAACACTATCTCTAAACCCTAACCCTAACACTATCCTTCAACCCTAACTCTAACCATAACACTATTCTTAAACCCTAATCCTAACACTAACCCAAACATTATGCTTAAACCCTAACCCTAACCCTAGCACCATCCTTAAGCAGTAACCATATATCTAACCCTATCCCTCAACACTAACGCTAACCCTAATAAAATCCTTAAACCCTAACCCTAACACTATTTCTAAACTCTAACCCTAACCATAGCACTATCCTTAAACATTAACCCTAACCCCAACACTAGCCCTAAAACCTAACCCTAACATTGGCACTATCCCCAAATAGTAACCGTAACAATAACACTAGCACTAAACCATAACCCTAACCCTAACACTACCCTAAACTGTAACATTAACCCTAACACAATCCCTTAACCCTAACCCTAAACCAAACACTATCCTTAAACACTAACCCTAACACTGTCCCTAAACCCTAACCCTAACACTAACACTATCCCTAAACCCTAAACATAACCCTAACACTATCCCTAAACCCTAACACTAACACTAACCATAACACTTTCCCTAAACCCTAACGCTATCCCTGACACTATACCTAAATTCTAACCGTAACACTAGTACTTTCCCTAAACAGTATCCATAACCCTAACACAATCCCTAATCCGTAACCCTAATCCTAACACTATCCCTCAAAACTAACACTAACCCTACCACTATCCTTAAACCATAATCCTAACACTATCCTTTAACCCTAACCCTAACACTATCCCTAAACCCTAACCCTAACACTATCCCTCAACCCTAACCCTAACACTATCCCTCAAGCCTAACACTAACCCTAAACCTAGCATTATCCTTAAAACTTAACCCTAACCCTAACCCTAACACTATGCTTAAACCCTAACCTTAACACTAGTAGTATCCTTAAACTGTAACCCTAACCCTAACAGAATCACTCAACCCTAAACCTATCCCTAACACTGTCCTTAAACCCTAACTCTAACACTATTTGTAAACCCTAACACTAACCCTAGCACTATCCTTAAACAGTAACCCTAACACCAACACTAGCCATAAACCATAAATCTAACACTACCACTATCCCTAAACTGTAACACTAACACTAACCCTATGCCTAAACCCTCACCCAAACCCTATCCCTAAACCCTAACTCTAACTCTAACACTATCCTTAAAACCTAGCCCTAAAAATAGCACTATCCTTAAACAGTAACCCTATCCCTGACTCTATCCCTAAACCCTAACCCTAACCCTCAACCTAACACTATCCAGAAACCCAAAACCTAACCCTAGCACTATCCTTAAACAGTAACCCTAATCCTAACAGGAGACCTAAACCCTAACCCTAAGCCTAGCACTATCCCTAAAGAGTAACCCTAACCCTAACCTGATTCCTAAACACTAACCCTAACCCTAAATCTATCCCAAAACCCTAACCCTAACCCTAACCCTAAAACTATCCCACAATTCTAAACCAAACTCTAACAGTATCCTTAAACCCTAGCCCTAACACTATTCCTCAACCCTACCCCTAATCCTAACCCTAACACAATCCTTAAACCATAACCCTAACCTTAGCACTATCCTTAAACAGTAACCCTAACCCTAACACTAGTCCTAAACCCTAACCCTAACCCTAACACTATCCTTAAACCCTAACCCTAAGTCTAGCACTATCTTTAAGCAGTAACCCTAAACCTAACACTAGCCCTAAACCGTAACCCTAACCCTAGCGCTATCCCTATACAGTAAACCTAACACTAACCCTATCCCTAAACCCTAACCATAACCCTAACATTATCTCTAAGACCTAACTGTACCCCTAACCCAAACACTATCATTTAACCCTAACCCTAGCACTATCCTTAAACAGTAACTCTAAACCTTACACTAGCCCTAAACACTAACCCTAAGCCTAGCACTATCCCTAAACAGTAACCCTAACCCAAAACCTGTTCCTAAACCCTAACCCTAACCCTAACACTATCCCTAAACACTAACCCTAACCCTAACCCTTTAACTATCCATCAAACGTAAATCTAACTGTAACACTATCCTTAAACCCTAACTCTAACATTATCCCTTAACCTTAACCCTAATCCTAACAATAACACTATCCTTAAACCCTAGCCCTCACTCTAGCACTATCCTTAAACAGCAACCCTAACACTAACACTAGCCCTAAACTTTAACCCTAACCTTAACACTATCCTAAACTGTAGCACTAACCCAAACTATATCCCTCAACCCTAACCGTAACACTAACACTATCCCTAAACCCTAACCCTAATCCTAACCCTAACGCTATCCTTAAATCATAGCCCTAACCCTAGCAATATACTTAAACATTAACCCTAACCCTAACACTAGCCCTAAATCCTAACCCTAACCCTAACACTATCCTACAACCCTAACACTAACACTATCCCTCAAGCCTAACCCTAACACTATCCCTAAATCCTAACATTAACCCTAACCCAAACACTCTTCTTAAATCCTAATCCTAACCCTAACTTTACGCTTAAACCCTAACCCGAACCCTAGAACTATCTTTAAACAGTAACCCTAACCCTAACACTATCCCTCAAACCTAACCCCAACCCTAACACTATTCTTAAACCCTAACCCTAACACTATTTCTAGACCCTAACCCTAACCCTAACCCTAGCACTATACTTAAACAGTAACCCTAACCCCAACACTAGCCCTAAACACTAACCCTACCACTATCAGTAAACAGTAACCCTAACCCTAATCCTATGCCTAACCCCTAACCCTAACCCTAGAAATATACATAAACAGTAAACCTAACCCTAACCCCTAACTCTAACCCTAGCACTATCCCTAAACAGTAACCCTAACCCAAACCCTAAACCTAAAGCCTAACCCTAACCCTAACATTATCTCTAAACCTTAGCCCTACCCCTAACTGAAACACTATCCTTAAACCCTAACCTTAGCACTATCCTTAAACACTAACCCTAACCCTAACAGTAGCCCTAAACACTAACCCTAAGCCAAGCACTATCCCTAAACAATAACACTAACCTAACAGTATTCCTAAACCCTAACCCTAAACCTAACATTATCGCTAAACCCTAGCCGAACCCAAGCACTATCCTTAAACAGTAACCCTAACCCTAACACTAGCCCTCAACCATAACCCAAAATCTAATACTTTACTTAAACCCTAACCCTAACACAATCCCTAAACCCTAACCCAAATCCTAACACTATCCCTAAACACTAACCCTAACCCTATTGCTAAACCCTAACCCTAATCCTAATACTAACACTTTCCCTAGACCCTAACGCTAAGAATGACACTATCCCTAAATTATAAACCTAACCCAAGTACTTTCCCTAAATAGTAACCGTAACCCTAACACATTCCCTAAAGCATAACTCTAACAGTAACACTATCACCCAACGCTAACCCTAACCCTTACACTATCCTTAAACCTTAAGCCTAACACTATCGCTAAACCCTAACCCTAATACTATAACTCAACCCTAACCCTAACACTATCTCTCAACCCTAACCCTAAAACTATACTTAAACCCTAACGCTAACACTATGCTTAATCGCTAACCCTAACCCTAGCACAATCCTTAAACAGCAACCCTAACCATAACACTATCCCTCAAACCTAATCCTAACATTATTTCTAAACCCTAACCCTAACACTAGAACTATCCTTAAACAGCAACCCTAACCCCAATACTAGCCTTAAACACTAACCCTGGCATTATCCCTAAACAGTAACCCTAACCCTAAACCTATGCCTAAACCCTAACACTAACCCTAAACCTAGCACTATCTTTAAACAGTAACCCTAACGCAACACTAGCCCTAAACCCTAACCCTTACCCTAGCACTATCCCTAATCAGTAAACCTAACACTAACCCTATGCCTAAAGCCTAACCCTAACCCTAATATTATCACTAAACCCTAACCCTAACCCTAACCCAAACATTATCCTTAAACCCTAACCTTAACCCTTGCACTATCCTTAAACAGTAACCCTAACCCTAACACAAGCCCTAAATCCTAACCATAACCCAAACACTATCATAAACAGTAACCCTAACCCTAACCTTAGCCCTAAAGCCTAAACATAACCCTAACACTATCTCTAAACCGTAACTCTAACCCTAACCCAAACACAATCCTTAATACCTAACCCTAGCACTATTCTTAAACAGTAACCCTAACTCTTAGACTAGACCTAAACCCTAACCCTAAGCCTAGCACTATCCCTAAACAGTAACACTAACCCTAACCCTATTCCTAAACCCTAACCCTAACACTAACACAATCCCTAAAACCTAACTCTAACCCTAACCCTAAAACTATCCTTCAACCCTAAAGCTAACTCTAACACTATCCTTAAACACTAACCCTAACACTATCCCTAAACCCTAATCCTAATCCTAACCCTAACTCTATCCTTAAACCCTAGCCCTCACACTAGCACTATCCTTAAAGAGTAACCCTAACCCTAACATTAGCCCTGAACCCTAACACTAAGCCTAGCACTATCCCGAAACAGGAACCCTAACCTTAACCGTATTCCTAAACCATAACCCTAACCCTAACACTATCCCTAAACCCTAGCCCAACACTAGCACTATCCTTAAACAGTAACCCTAACCCTAACACTAGCCCTCAACCCTAACCCTTTACCTAACACTACACTTAAACCCTTACCCCAACACAATTCCTAAACCCTAACGCAAGCCCTAAAACTATCTCTAAAGCTTAAACCTATCCCTATAGCTAAACCCTAACCCTAAACCTAATCCTAACACTTTCCCTAGACCATAACGCTAAGAATGACACTATCCCTAAATTCTAACCCTAACCCTAGTACTTTCCCTAACACTATCCTAAACCATAACAATTACATTACCTTTAAACCCTAACCCTAACACTATCCCTAAACCTTAACCCTAACAAGATACCTCAACCCTAACCCTAACAATATCTCTCAACCATAACCCTAAAACTAACACTATCCTTAAACCCTAACCCTAACACTATCACTAAACCCTAACCCTAACCCAAACACTATCTAGAAACCCTAAAACTAACCCTAACACAATCGCTAAACCGTAACACTTACCCTAACCCTAACACTTTCCCTAAACCATAACGCTAACCCTGACAATATGCCTAAATTCTTTCCCTAACACTCGTACTTTCCCTAAACAATAACCATAACCGTAACACAATCCCTAAACTGTATCCCTAAACCTAACACTATCCGTCAACCCTAACCCTAACCCCAACACTATCCTTAAACCCTTACCCTAACACGATCCTTAGACCCTAACCCTAACACTATCCCTAAACCCTAAAACTAACACTATCCCTCAACCGTAACCCTAACAATCTCCCTCAACCCTAACCCTAAAACTAATTCTAACATTATCCTTAAACCCTAATCCTAACCCTCACCCTAAAACTATACTTAAAACCTAACCCTAACTCTAGCACTTTCCTTAAACAGTAACCCTAACCCTAACACTATACCTCAACCCTAACCATAACCCTAACACTGTCCTTAAACCCTAACCCTAACACTATTTCTAAACACAAACCCTAACCCTAAAACTATCTCTCAACCCTAAACGTAACTCTAACACTATCCCTAATCCCTAACCCTAACACTATCCCTAAACCCTAACCCTAATCCTAACACTAACATTTTCCTTAAACCCTAACCCTACCCTAGCACTATCCTTAAACATTAACCCTAACACTAACACTAGTCCTAAACCCTAACCCTAACACTAACACTATCCTAAACTGAAACCCTAACCCTAAGACTATCCCTCAACCCTTACCCAAAATCTAACACTATCCTAAACCATAACCCTAACCCTAACACTATCCCTCAACCCTAACACTAACCCTAACACTATCCTTAAAACCTAACCCTAAAACTATCCTTAAACCCAAACCCTAACACTATCCATAAACCCTCAGCCTAACACTATCTCTCAACCCTAACCGTAACACTATCCCTCAACACTAACCCTAACACTATCCCTCAACCCTAACTCTAAACCTAACCCTATCACTATCCTTAAACCCTAACCCTAACCCTAAACCTAACACTATGCTTAAACCCTCATCCTAACCCTAGCACTATCCCTAAACAGTAATCCTAACCCTAACCCTATCCCTAAAGCCTAACCATAACCCTAACACTATCTCTAAATCCTAACCCTACTCCTAACCCAAACACTATCCTTAAACCCTAACCCTAGCATTATCCTTAAACAGTAACCCTAACACTAACACTAGTCCTGAACCCTCACCCTAAGCCTAGCACTATCCCTAAACAGTAACATTAACCCTAACCCTATTTCTAAACACTAACCCTAACACTATCCCCAAACCCTAAGCCTAACCATAACCCTAACCCTAAAACTATCCTTCAACCCTAATCCTAACTCTAATTCTATCCTTAAACCCTAACCCTAACACTATCCCTAAAACCTAACAAGAATCCTAACCTTAACACTATCCTTAAACCCTAGCCCTCACCCTAGCACTATCCTTAAACAGTAACCCTAACCCTAACAATAACTCTAAACTCTAATCCTAACCCTAACACTATCTTAAATTGTAACACTAACACTATCCCTCAAGCCTAACCCTAAACCTAACACTATTCTTAAATCCTAACCCTAACACTATCCCTAAGCCCTAACCCTAACCCTAATATTTTCCATAAACCCTAACGCTAAGCATGACACTATCACTTAATTCTAACCGTAACCCTAGTATTTACCCTAAACAGTAACCGGAACCCTAAAACAATCACTAAACCTTAACCCTAACACTAACATTATCCCTAAACCCTAACCCTAACCCAAAAACTATCTCTCAACCCTAAACCTAACTCTAACACTGTCCCTAATCCCTAACCCTAACACTATCCCTAAACCCTAAACCTAATCCTAACCCTATCATTTTACTTAAACCCTAGCCCTACCCTAGCACTATCCTTAAACAGTAACCCTAACCCTAACACTAGGCCTAAACCCTAACACTAACACTATCCAAAAACGAAACTCTAACTCCAACACAATCCCTCAACCCTAACCCTAAACCTAACACTAACCTAAACCATAACACTAACCCTAACACTATCCCTCAACCCTAACAGTAACACTAACAATATCCTTAAACCCTAACCCTAACACTCTCCTTAAACCCTAACCCTAACACTATCCCTAAAACCTCACCCTAACACTATCTCACAACCCTAACCCTAACACTATCCCTCAACCCTAACCCTAACACTTTCCCTCAACCCTAACCCTAACCCTAACCCTAACACTATCCTTAAACCCTAATCCTAACTGGAGCACTATCCCTAAACAGTAACCCTAACCCTAACCCTATTCCTAAAGCCTATCCATAACCCTATCACTATCTCTAAAACCTAACCCTACCCCTAACCCAAACAATATCCTTAAACCCTTACCCAAGCACTATCCTTTAACAGTAGCCCTAACCCTAACAGTAGCCCTGAACACTAACCCTAAGCCTAGCACTATCCCTAACCAGTAACACTAACCCTAACCCTATTCCTAAACCCTAACCCTAATATTATCCCTAAACCCTAAACCTAATCCTAACCCTAACATTATCCTTAAACCCTAGCCCTCACCCTAGCACTATCCTTAAAGAGTAACCCTAACCCTAACACTAGCCCTAAACCCTAACCCTAACCCTAACACTATCCTAAACCATAACTCTAAACATAACACTATCCCTTCAACCCTAACCCTAAACCTAACACTATCCTTAAATCCAAACCCTAACACTATCCCTAAACCCTAACCCTAACCCTATCCCTAAACCCTAATGATAACCCTAACACATTCCCTAAACCATAACACTAAGCCAGACAATTTCACTTAATTCTAATCCAAACCCTAGTACTTTCCCTAAACAGTAACTGTAGCCCTAACACAATCCCTAAACCATAACTGTAACCCTAACAGTATTCCTCAATCCTATCCCTAACACTATCCCTCTACCCTAACCCTAACCCTGAAACTATCCTTAAACGCTAACCCTAAAACTATGCATAACCCAAATCCTAACCCTAGAACTATCCTTAAACAGTAACCCTAACCCTAACACTATGCCTCAACCCTAACACTAACCCTAATATTATCCTTAAACCCTATCCCTAACACTATTTCTAAACCCTAACACTAAACCTAGAAGTATTCTTAAACCGTAACACTAACCCCAACACTAGCCCTAAACCCTAAGCCTAGCACTATCCCTAAACAGGAACACTTACTCTAACTCTGTGCCTAAACAGTAACACTAACCCTAACACAATCCTTAAAACGTTACCCTTACCCTAACCCTAACCATAACCCTAACACTATCCTTAAACACTAAGCCTAACCCTAGCACTATCCTTAAACAGTAACCCTAACCATAAAATAAGCCCTAAACTCTAAGCCCAACCCTAGCACTATCCTAAACAGTAACCCTAACCCTAACCCTAGCACTAAAGCCTAACCATAACCCTAACACTATCTTTAAACCCTAACGCTAACCATAACCCAAACACAATCTTTAAACCCTAACCTGAGCACGATCCTTAAACAGTAACCCTAACCCTAACACTAGCCCTAAACCCTAACCCTACGCTGAGCACTATCCCTAAACAGTAACACTAACCCTAACCCTATTCCTAAACCCTAACCCTAACCCTAACACTATCCCTAAACGGTAACACTAACCCTAAAACTCTCTCTCAACCCTAAACCTAACTCTAACACTATCCCTAATCCCTAACCCTAACACTATCCGTAAACCCTAACACTAATCCTAACCGCAACATGATCATTAGACCCTAGCCCTACCCTAGCACTATCCTTAAACAGTAACCGTAACCGGAACGCTAGTCATGAACGCACACCCTAAGCCTAGCACTATCCCTAAACAGTAACATTAACCCTAACCCTATTCCTAAACACTAACCCTAACACTATCCCCAAACCCTAAGCCTAACCATAACCCTAATCCTAAAACTATTCCTGAACCCTAATCCTAACTCTAATTCTAACCTTAAACCCTAACCCTAACACTATCCCTAAAACCTAACACTAATCCTAACCCTAACACTATCCTTAAACCCTAGCCCTCACTCTAGCACTACCCTTAAACAGTAACCCTAACCCTAACAATAACCCTAAACTCTAATCCTAACCTTAACACTATCCTAAATCGTAACACTAACCCTAACACTATCCCTCAAGCCTAACCCTAAACCTAACACTATCCTTAAATCCTAACCCTAACACTATCCCTAAATCCTAACCCAAACCGTAACACTATCCCTAAACCCTAAACCTAACCCTAACACTTTCCATAAACCCAAACGCTAAGCCTGACACTTTCACTTAATTCTAACCATAACACTAGTATTTACCCTAAACAGTAACCGTAACCATAACACAATCACTAAACCTTAACCTTAACCCTAACACTATCCCTAAACCCTAACCCTAACCCTAAAATAATCTCTCAACGCTAAACCTAACTCTAACACTGTCCCTAATCCCTAGCCCTAACATTATTCCTAAACCCTAACCCTAATTCTAACCCTAACATTTTCCTTAAACCCTAGCACTACCCTAGCACTATCCTTAAACAGTAACCCTAAACCTAACACTAGCCCTAAACCCTAACCCTAACCCTAAAACTATCCTAAAACGAAACCCTAACCCTAACACTATCCCTCAACCCTAACACTAAACCTAACACTATCGTAAACCATAACCCTAACCCTAACACTATCTCACAACCCTAACCCTAACACTATCCCTCAACCCTAACCCTAATACTATCCCCTAAGCCTAACCCTATGCTTAAACACTAATCCTAACCATAGCACTATCCCTAAACAGTAACCCTAAAGCTAACCCTACTCCTAAAGCCTATCCATAACCCTAATACTATCTTTAAACCCTAACCATACCCCTAACCCAAACACAATCCTTAAACCCTAACCCTAGTACTATCCTTTAACAGTAACCCTAACCCTAACACTAGCCCTGAACACTAACCCTAAGCCTAGCACTCTCCCTAAACAATAACCCTAACCCTAACCCTATTCCTAAAACCTAACCCTAATATTATCCCTAAACCCTAACCCTAATCCTAACACTAACACTATCCTTAAACCCTAGCCCTCACCCTAGCACTATCCTTAAACAGTAACCCTAACCCTAACACTAGCCCTAAACCCTAACCCGAACCCTAACACTATCCTAAAATGTAACCCTAACCCTAACACTATCCCTCAACCATAACCCTAAACCTAACACTATCCTTAAATCCTAACCCTAACACTATCCCTAAACCCTAACCCTAACCCTATCCCTAAACCCTAATGCTAACCCTAACACATTCCCTAAACCCTAACGCTAAGCCAGACACTATCACTTAATTCTAATCCAAACCCTAGTACTTTCCCTAAACAATAACTGTAACCCTAATACAATCCCTAAACCATAACCGTAGCCATAACACTATCCCTCAACCCTAACCCTAACACTATCCCTCAACTCTAACCCTAACCCTATAACTATCCTTAAACCCTAACCCTAACACTAATCTTAAAAATATGCATAACCCAAACCCTAACCCTAGAACTATCCTTAAACAGTAACACTATCCCTAACACTATGCCTCAACCTTAACACTAACCCTAACACTATCCTTAAACCCTAACCCTAACACTATTTCTAAACCCTAACACTAAACCTAGAACTATTCTTAAACCGTAACCCTAACCCCAACACTAGCCCTAAACCCTAAGCCTAGCACTATCCCTAAACAGGAACACTTACTCTAACCCTGTGCCTAAACAGTAACACTAACCCTAACATTATCCCTAAACCCTTACCCTAACCCTAACCCTAACCCTAACACTATCCTTAAACACTAAGCCTAACCCTAGCACCAACCTTAAACAGTAACCCTAACCATAAAATTAGCCCTAAACCCTAAGCTCAACCCTAGCACTATTCCAAACAGTAACCCTAACCCTAAACCTAGCCCTTAAGCCTAACCATAACCCTAACACTATCTCTAAACCCTAACGCTGACCATAACCCAAACACAATCCTTAAACCCTAACCCAAGCACTATCCTTAAACAGTAACCCTAACCCTAACACTAGCCCTAAACCCTAACCCTAACCCTAACACTATCCTAAATCGTAACACTAACCCTAACACTATCCCTCAACCCTAACCCTAACCCTATCCCTAAACCCTAACCCTACCCATAACACTTTCCCTAAACCCTAAGGCTAAGCCTGACACTATCACTTAATTCTAACTCTAACCCTAGTACTTTCCCTAAACAGGAACTGTAACTCTAACACAATCCCTAAACTATAACCCAAATCCCAACACTATCCCTCAACACTAACCCTAACTCTAACACAATCCCTAAACCGCAACCCTAACACTATCCCTCAACCGTAACCCTAAAACTATCCCTCAACCCTAACCCTAACCCTAAAACTATCCTTAAACCCTAGCAATAACACTAACCCTAAATCTATGCTTAAACCCAAACCCTAACCCTAGCACTATCCTTAAACAGTAACCCTAATCCTAACACTATGCCTCAACTCTAAAACTAACACTATCCGTAAACCCTAACCCTAACACTATTTCTAAACCCTAGCCCTAACCCTAGAACTATCCTTAAACAGTAACCCTAACCCCAACATTAGACCTAAACACTAACCCTATCACTATCCCTAAACAGGTACACTTACCCTAAGCCTATACCTAAACAGTAACCCTAACCCTAACACGATCCCTATACACTAACCCTAACCCTAACCCTAACCCTAACAATATCCTTAAACACTAACCCTAAATCTAGCACTATCCTTAAAAAGTAACTCTAAACCTAACATTAGCCCTAAACCATAACCCCAACCGTAGCACTATCCTAAACAGTAACCCTAACGCTAACCCTAGCCCTAAAGCCTAACCATAACAATAACACTATCTCTAAACCCTAACCCTAACCATAAGCCAAACACAATCCTGAAACCCTAACCCTAGCACTATTCTTAAACAGTAAACCTAACGCTAACACTAGCCCTAAACTCTATCCCTAAGATTAACACTATCCCTAAACAGTACCACTAACTCTAACCCTATTCCTAAACCCTTACCCTAAGCCTAACACTATCCCTAAACCCTAACCGTAAAACTACCACTCAACCCTAAACCTAACTCTAACACTATCCTTAAATCCTAACACTGACACTATCCCTAAACACTAACCCAAATCATTAACCTAATATTATCCTTAAACCCTAGCCCTAAAGCTAGCACTATCCTTAAACAGTAACCCTAAAACTAACACTAGCCCTAAAACATAACCCTAATCCTAACACTATCTTAAACCGAAACACTAACCCTAACACTATCCCTCAACCCTAACCCTAAACCTAACACTATCCTAAACCATAACCCCAACCCTAACACTATCCGTCAACCCTAAACCTAACCCTAACCCTATCCCTACCACTATCCTTAAACAGTAACCCTAACCCTAACATTAGCCCTAAACCCTAACCCCAACCCTTACACTATCCGAAACAGTAACCCTAACCCTACCATTATCCCTAAACCCTAACCCTAATCCTAATCCTAACATTATCCTTAAACCCTAGCCCTACCCTAGCACTATCCTTAAACAGTAACCCTAACCCTAACGCTAGCCCTAAACCGTAACCCTAACACTAACACTATCCTAAACCAAATCCCTAACCCAAAAACTATCCCTCATCCCTAATCCTAACCATAAACCTAACACTATCCATAAACCCTAAGACTATGCTCAAACCCTCATCCTAACCCTAGCACTATCCCTAAACAGTAATCCTAACCCTAACCCTATCCCTAAAGCCTAACCATAACCCTAACACTATCTCTAAATCCTAACCCTACTCCTAACCCAAACACTATCCTTAAACCCTAACCCTAGCACTATCCTTAAACAGTAACCCTCACCCTAACACTAGTCCTGAACCCTCACCCTAAGCATAGCACTATCCCTAAACAGTAACATTAACCCTAACCCTATTCCTAAACACTAACAATAACACTATCCCCAAACCCTAAGCCTAACCATAACCCTAACCCTAAAACTATCCCTCAACCCTAAACCTAACTCTAATTCTATCCTTAAACCCTAACCCTAACACTATCCCTAAAACCTAACACTAATCCTAACCCTAACACTATCCTTAAACCCTAGCCCTCACCCTAGCACTATCCTTAAACAGTAACACTAACCCTAACAATAACCCTAAACCCTAATCCTAACTCTAACACTATCCTAAATTGTAACACTAACCCTAACACTATCCCTCAAGCCTAACCCTAAACCTAACACTATCCTTAAATCCTAACCCTAACACTATCCCTAAATCCTAACCCAAACCTTAACACTATCCCTAAACCCTAACCCTAACCCTAACACTTTCCCTAACGCTAAGCCTGGCACTATCACTTAATTCTAACTGTAACCCTAGTACTTACCCTAAACAGTAACCGTAACCCTAACATAATAACTAAACCTTAACCCTAACCCTAACACTATCCCTAAACCCTATCACTAACCCTAAAACTATCTCTCAACCCTAAACCTAACAATAACACGGTCCCTAATCCCTAACCCTAACACTATCCCTAAACCCTAAGCCTAATCCTAACCCTAACATTTTCCTTAAACCCTAGATCTACCCTAGCACTATCCTTAAACAGTAACCCTAACCCTAACACTAGCCCTAACCCCAACCCTAAACCTAACACTATCCTTAAACCCTAACCCTAAACTATCCCTAAACCCTAACGCTAACCCTGACACTATCCCTAAATTCTAACCCAAAACCTAGTATTTCCCCTAAACAGTAACTGTAACCCTAACACAATCCCTAAACGGTAACCCTAACACTAACACTATCCCTCAACCCTAACCATAACACTATCCCGAAACCCTAACCCAAACACTATTTCTAAACCCTAACCCTAACCCTAGCACAATCCTTAAACTGTAAGAATAACCATAACACTATCCCTCAACATTAACCCTAACCCTGACACTATCCTTAAACCCTAACCCTAACACTATTTCTAAACACTTACCGTAACCCTAGAACAATCATTAAGCAGTAACCCTAACCCCAACACTAGCGCTAAACCCTAACTCTAACCCTAACACTATCCCTAAAACCTAACCCTAATCCTAACCTTAACACTATCCTTAAACCCTAGCCCTAACCCTAGCAGTATCCTGAAACAGTAACCCTAACCATATCACCAGCCCTAAAACCTAACCCTAACCCTAACACTATGCTTAAACCGTAACCCTAACCCTAGCACTATCCTTAATCAGTAACCCTAACCCTAACATTAGCCCTAAGCCCTAACCCTATCCCTAGCACTATCCCTAAACAGTAACGTTAATCCTAACCCTATGCCTAAACCCTAACCCTAACCCTAACACTATCCCTAAACCCTAACCCTAACCCTAAACCTAACACTAACCTGAAACCCTAGACCTAACCATAGCACTATACTTAAAGAGTAACCCTTACATTAACACTAACCCTAAACCCTAACACTAACACTAACACTATCCTAAACCGTAACTCTAAGCCTAACACTATCCCTAAACTCTAACCATAACCATATCCCTAAACAATAACCCTTACCCTAACACTTTCCCTATACCCTAACGCTAAACCAGACACTATCCCTAAATTCTAACACTAACCCTAGTACTTTCCCTAAACAGTAACCATAACCATAACAAAATCCTTAAACCATAACCTTAACCCTAACATTATCCCTCAAACCTAACTCTAACCCTAACACTATCCTGAAACAATAACCCTAACACTATCCCTAAACCCTAACCCTGACACTATCCCTCAACTCTAACCCTAACGATAACACTATCCTTAAACCCTAACCCTAACCCTAACCCTAACACTATGCTTAAACCCTTACCCTAACCGTAGCACTATCCCTAAACAGTAACCCTCACCCCAACCCTATACCTAAACCCTAACCCTAACCCTAACTCTATCCCTAAACCACAAACCGAACCCTAACCCTAACACTATCCTTAAACCTTAAACTTAACCCTAGAACTATGCTTAAAAAGTAACCCTAAACCTAACACTAGCCCTGTACCCTAAGACTAACCCTAGCACTATCCCCAAACAGTAAACTTAACCCTAACACTATTTCAAAGGCCTAGCCATAACCCTAACACTATCTCTAAACCCTAACCCTAACCCTAACATAAAGACTTTCCTTAAACCCTAACCCTAACACTATACTTAAACAGTAACCTGAACCCGAACACTAGCCCTAAAGCCTAACCTAAGCCAGGCACTATCCGTAAACAGTAACCCTAACCCTCAACCTATTCCTAAACCCTAACCCTAACACAAACACTATCCCTATAACCTAATCCTAACCCTATCCCTAAAACTATCCCTCAAGCCTAAACCTAACTCTTACACTATCCTTAAACACTAACCATAACACTATCCCTAAACCCTAACCCTAATCCTAACCCTAACACTATCCTTAAACCCTAGCCCTAACCCTAGCACTATCCTTAAACAGTATCCCTAACCCTAACACTAGACCTAAACCCTAAGCCTAACACTATCCTAAACCGCAACCCTAACCCTAACCCTAACCCTAACACATTGCCTAAACCCTAACGCTAACCCTGACACTAAATTCGAACCCTAACCCTAGTACTTTCCCTAAACAGTAACTGTAACCCTAACACAATCCCCAAACCGTAACCCTAAACCTAACACGATCCTTAAACCCCAACAATAACACTATCACTAAATCCTAACCCTAACACTATCCCTCAACCCTCACCCTAACACTATCCCTCAACCCTAACCCTAACGCTAACACTATCCTTACATCCTAACCCTAACCCTAACTCTATACTTAAACCCTAAACCTAACACTTGCACTATCCTTAAACAGCAACCATAAGCCTAACATTATCCCTCAACCCTAACCCTAACCCTAACACTATCCTAAAACACTAGACCTAACCCTAGCACTACCCTTAAACAGTATCCCTAACCTTAAAACTAGCCCTAAACCCTAACCCTAACCCTAACACTATCCTAAAACTTATGCATAAACCTAACACTATACCTCAACTCTAAACCTAAACCTAACACTATCCTTAAACCCTAAGCCTAACACTATCCCTAAGCCCTAAGCCTTACACTAACAATATCCCTAAATCCTAACCCTAACCCTAACCCTAACCCTAACACTTTCCCTAAAGCCTATTGCTAACCCTGACTCTACCCCTAAATTCTAATGCTAACCCTAGTACTTTCCCTAAACAGTAACCGTAACCCTAACAAAATCGCTTAACCATAACCCTAACCCTAACACTATCCCTCAACCCTAACCCTCACCCTAAAACTATCCTTAAACCCTAACCCTAACCCTAGCAATATCCCTAAACAGTAACCCTAAACCTAACCCGATTAGTAAGGCCTAACCATAACTCTAACACTATCTCTAAAGCCTAACCCTAAAACTAACCCAAACACTATCCTTAAACCCTAACCCTAGCACTATCCTTAAACAGTAACCCTAACTCTAACACTAGCCCTAAACCCTAACCCTTAGCTGAGCACTAACCTTAAAGATTAACACTAACCCTAACCTTATTCCTAAACCCTAACTCTAACCCTAACATTATCCTAAAGCCTAACCCTAATCCTAACACTAACAATATCCTTAAATCCTAGCCCTAACCCTAGCACTATCCTTAAACAGTAACCCTAACCATATCAATAGCCCTAAACACTAACCCTAACGCTAACACTATCCTAAACTGTTACCCTAACCTTAAAACTATCCATCAACCATAACCCAAAACCTAACACTATCCTTAAACCCTAACCCTATCACTATCCCTGAACATTAACCCTAACACTATCCCTAAACACTAACACTAACCCTAACCCTAACATTTTCCATAAACCCTAATGCAAATCCTGACACTAGCCCTAAATTCTAACCCTAACCCTGGTACTTTCCCTAAACAGTAATCGTAACCCTAACACAATCCCTAAACCGTAACCCTTACACTAATACTATCCCTCAACCCTAACCCTAACTCTAACACTATCTTTAACCCTAACCCTAACACTATCCCTAAACCCTAACCCTAAAACTATCCCTCAACTCTAACACTAACACTATCCCTCAACCCTCAACCTAATCCTAACAAAATTCTTAAAACCTAACCCTAACCCTAACACTAGCCCTAAACCATAACTTTAGCCTAGAACTAACCTTAAAGAGTAACCCTAAACCTAACCTTATTCCTAAACCCTAACCCTAACCCTAACACTATCCCTAAAACCTAACCCTAATCCTAATCCTAACACTATCCTTAAACCCTAGCCCTAACACTAGCACTATCCTAAAACAGTAACCCTAACCGTATCACTAGCCCTAAACACTAACACTAACTGTAACACTATCCTAAACCGTTACCCTAACCCTAAAATTATCCCTCAACTGAACCTAAACCTAACACTATCCTTAAATCCAAACCCTATCACTATCTCTAAACCATAACACTACCCCAAACATTTTCCATAAACACTACCGCAAACCCTGATACTTTCCCTAAATTCTAATCATAACCCTAGTACTTTCCCTAAACAGTAACCGTAACCCTAACACAATCCCAAAACCATAAACCTTACCCTAACACTATCCCTCAACCCTAACCCTAACTCTAACACTATCCTTAAACCCTAACCCTAACACTATCCCTAAACCCTAACCCTAAAACTATCCCTCAACCCTAACGCTAACACTATCTCTCAACCCAAAACCTAACACTAACATTATCCTTAAACCCTAGCCCAAACCCTAACCCTAACACTAACACTATGCTTAAATCCTAACCCTAACCCTAGCACTATTCTTAAAGATTAAGCCTACCCTTCACACTATCCCTCAACCCTAAGCCTAACCCTAATACTATCCTTAAAACCCTAAACCTAACACTATTTCTAAACCCTAACCCTAACCCTAGAACTATCCTTAATCCGTAACCCTAACACCAACACTAGCCCTAAACCTTAACCCTAACCCTAGCACAATCCCTAAACCCTAACCCTAACACTACCCCTCAAACCTAACACTAACGATAACACTATCCTTAAACCCTAAACCTAACCCTAACCCTACACCTAACCCTAAACCTAACACTATGCTTAAACCCTAACCCTAACTCTAGCAATATCGCTAAACAGTAGCCCTCACCCTAACCCTATACCTAAACTCTAAACCTAACCCTAACTCTATCCCTAAACCCTAAACCTAACCCTAACCCAAACACTATCCTTAAACCTTAAACCTAACCCTAGCATTATGCTTAAAAAGTAACCCCAACCATAACCCTAGCTCTATACCCTAATCCTAAACCTAGCACTATCCCTGAATAGTAACCCTAACCCTAACCCTATTCTGAAGGCCTAACCCTAACCCTAGCCCTAACCCTAAAACTTTCCCTAAACCCAAACACTAACCCAGACACTATCCTTAATTTCTAAACCTAACCTTAGTGTATTCCCTAAACAGTAACCGTAACCCTAACACAATCCCCAAGCTGTAACCCTAACCCTAACACTAGCCCTATACCCTAACCCTAAACCTAGCACTATCCCTAAATAGTAACCCTAACCCTAACCCTATTCCGAAGGCCTAAACCTAACCCTAACACTATCCCTAAACCCTAACCTAACCCTAAACCAAACACTTTCCTTAAACCCTAACCCTAGCACTATATTTAAACAGTTACCTGAACCCGAACACTAGCCCTAAACCCCAACCCTAAGCCAGGCACTATCCCTAAACAGTAACCCTAACCCTCACCCTATTCCTAAACCCTAACCCTAACACAAACATTATCCCTATAACCTAATCCTAACCCTAACCCTATAACTATTCCTCAACCCTAAACCTAACTCTAATTCTATCCTTAAACCCTAACATTAACACTATCCCTAAAACTTAACACTAATCCTAACCCAAACACTATCCTTAAACCCTAGCCCTAACCCTAGTACTATCATTAAACAGTAACCCTAACCATAACACTAGCCCTAAACCCTAACCCGAACCCTAGCACTATCCCTAAACTGTAACCCTAACCGTAACCCTATTCCTAAAGCCTAACCATAACCATAACACTATCTCTAAACCGAAACCCTAACCCAAACACTATCCTTAAACCCTAAACCTAGCACTATCATTAAACAGTAACCCTAACCCTAACACTACCCCTAAACCCTAACCTTAGTCTAGCAATAACCGTAAAGACTAACCCTAACCCTAACCTTATTCTGAAACCCTAATCCTAACCCTAACACTATCCCTAAAACCTAACCCTAATCCTAACGTTAACACTATACTTAAACCCAATCCCTAACCCTAGCAGTATCATTAAACAGTAACCCTAACCATATCACTAGCCCTAAACCCTTACCCTAACCCTAACACTATCCTAAACCGTTACACTAACCCTAAAACTATCCCTCAACCTAACCCTAAACCTAACACTGTCCTTAAACCCTAACCCTATCACTATCCCTGAACACTAAAACTAACACTATCTCTAAACCCTAACCTTAACCCTAAGGATAACCCTAACACTTTCCATAAACCCTAATGCAAATACTGACACTTTCCCTAAATTCTAACCCTAACCCTAGTACTTTCCATAAACGTTAACCGTAACCCTAACAAAATCCCTACACCGTAACCCTTACACTAACACTAACCCTCAATCCTAACCGTAACTCTAACACTATCCTTAAACCCTAACCCTAACAATAGCCCTAAACCCTAATCCTAAAACTATCCCTCGACCCTAACGCTAACACTATCCCTCAATGCTAAAACTAACCCTAACACTATCCTTAAACCCTAACCCTAACACTAACACTAACACTATGCTTAAACTTTAACCCTAACCCTAGCACTATTCTTAAAGATTAACCCTAACTTTCACACTATCCCTCAATCGCAACCCTAACCCTAACACTATCCTTAAAACCCTAACCCTAACACTATTTCTAAACCCTAACCCTAAAACTAGAACTATCCTTAAACAGTAACCCTAAACCCAACACTAGCCCTCAACCTTAACCCTAACCCTAGCACTATCCCTAAACCCTAACCCTAACACTATCCCTCAACCCTAACCCTAACACTACCACTCAACCCTAACCCTAACAAAAACACTATCCTTAAACCCTAACCCAAACCCTAACCCTAACACTATGCTTAAACCCTAACCCTAAGCCTAGCACTATACCTAAACAGTAACCCTCACCCTAACCCTATACCTAAACCCTAACCCTAAACCTAACTCTATCTCTAAACCCTAAACCTAACCCTAACCCTAACACGATCCTTAAACCTTAAACCTAAGCCTAGCACTATGCTTAAAAAGTAACCCTAACCCTAACACTAGCCCTGTACCCTAACCCTAAACCTAGCACTATCCCTAAACAGTAACCCTAACCCTAACCCAATTCTGAAGGCCTAACCATAACCCTAGCACTATCCCTAACCCTAACCCTAACGTTAACCCTAACACTATCCTTAAACAATTACCCTAACCCTAGCACTATACTTAAACAGTAACCCTATCCATAATACTAGCCCTAAACCCTAACCCTAACCTTAACACTATCCCTAAACACTAACCCTAACGTTAACCCTAATACTGTCCTTAAACACTTACCTTAACCCTAGCACTATCCCTAAACAGTAACCCTAACCTTAACCATATTCTGAAGGCCTAACCATTACCATAACACTACCCATAAACCCGAACCCTAACCCAAACACTTTCCTTAAACCATAACCCTAGCACGATCCTTAAACAGTAACCTGAACCCAAACACTAACCCTAAACCCTAACCGTAAGGCAGGCACTATCCCTAAAGAGTAACCCTAATCCTCGCCCTATTCCTAAACACTAACTCTAACACAAACACTATCCCTATAACCTAATCCTAACCCTAACCCTATGACTATCACTCAACCCTAAACCTAACTCTAATTCTATCCTTAAACCCTAACCCTAACACTATCCCTAAAACCTAACACTAATCCTAACCCTAACACTATCCTTAAACCCTAGCCCTAATCCTAGCACTATCCTTAAACAGTATCCCTAACCCTAACACAAGACCTAAACCCTAACCCTAACACTATCCTAAACCGTAACCCTAACCCTAACACTATCCCTCATTCCTAACCCTAAACCTAACACTATCCGAAAACCCTAACCCTAACACTATCCCTAAACCCTAAACCTAACCCTAACACTATCCCAAACCATCACGCTAATCCTAACCCAAACACTATACTTAAATCCTAGCCCTAACCCTAGCACTATCCTTAAAGAGAAACCCTTACATTAACACTATCCCTAAACCCTAACACTAACACTAACATGATCCTAAAAGCGTAACTCTAACCCTAACACTATCCCTAAACACTTACCCTAACTATATCCTTAAACCATAACCCTAACCCTAACATTTTCCCTAAACCCTAACGCTAAACCAGACACTATCCCTAATTTCTAACCCTAACCCTAGTTCTTTCCCTAAACAGTAACCGTAACCCTAACACGATAACTAAACCATAACCCTAACCCTAACGCTATCCCTCAACCCTAACCCTAACAATAACACTAAACCTCAACCCTAACAATAACTGTATCCCTCAATCATAACCCTAACCCTCACACTATCATTAAATCCTAACCCTAACACTAACCCTAACACTATGCTTAAACCCTAACCCTAACCCTAGCAATTTTCATAAATAGTAACCCTAACCCTAAAACTATACCTCAACTGTAACCCTAACACTACCCTTAAACCCTAACCATAACACTATATCTAAATCCTAACAATAACCCTAGCACTATCCTTAAGCAGTAACCCTAACCCCAACACTAGCCCTTAACCCTAACCCTAACCCTAGCATTATCCCTAAACAGTAACCCTCACCTTAACCCTATGCCAATACCCTAACCCTAACCATACTCTATCCCTAAACACTAAACCTAATCCTAACCCAAACACTATCCTTAAACCCTAACACTAACCCTAGCACTATGCTTAAACAGTAACCCTAACACTAGCCCTATACCCTAACCCTAGCATTTTCGCTAAACAGTAACCCTAACCCTAACTCTATTCCGAAGGCCTAACCATAACCCTAACACTATCTCTAAATCCTAACTCTAACCCTAACCCAAACACTATCTTTAAACCCTCACCCTAGCCATATACTTAAACAGTAACCCTAACCCTTACACTACCCCTAAAACGTAACCCTAAGCCTATCACTATCCCTAAAAAGTAACCCTAACCGTCACCCTATTCCTAAACCCTAACACTAACCCTAACACTATCGCTTAACCCTAACCCTAACCCTGAAACTATCCCTTAACTCTAAACCTAATTCTAACACTATCCTTAAACCCTAATGCTAACACTATCCCTAATCCCTTACCCTAACCCAAAATCTAACACTATCCTTAAACCCTAACACTATCTGTAAAAAATAAACCTAACACTAGCACTATCCTTAAACCCTAAACCTAACCCTAACGCTATCCAAAACTGTAAACCTAAACCTAAGCCTATCCCACAACCTGAACCCAAAACATAACACTATCCTTAAACCCTAAACCTAACCCTAACACTATCCCTAAACTGTAACCCTAACCCTAACCGTAACACTTTCCCTAAACCCTAACGCTAAACCAGACACTATACCTAAATTCTAACACTAACCCTAGTACTTTCCCTAAACATTAACCATAACCATAACAAAATCCTTAAACCATAACCCTAACCCTAACACAATCCCTCAACCCTAACCCTAACACTAACACTATCCTGAAACAATAACCCTAACACTATCCATAAACCCTAACCCTAACACTATCCCTCAACCCTAAACCTAACACTACCCCTCAACCCTAAACCTAACGATAACACTATCCTTAAACCCTAACCCTAACCCTAACACTATGCTTAAAACCTCACCCTAACTGTAGCAATATCCCAAAACAGTAACCCTCACCCTAACCCTATACCTAAACACAAACCCTAACCCTAACTCTATCCCTAAAAACTAAACCGAACCCTAACCCTAACTCTATCCTTAAACCTTAAACCTAACCCTAGCAATATGCTTAAAAAGTAGCCCTAAACCTAACACTAGCCCTATACCCTAACCCTAAACCTAGCACTATCCCTAAACAGTAACCCTAACCATAACCCTATTCCGAAGGCCTAACCATAAACCTAACACTATCCCTAAACCCTAACCCTAACGTTAACCCTAACACTATCCTTAAACACTTACTCTAACCGTAGCACTATCCTTAAACAGTAACCCTAAACCTAACTATGCTTAAAATGTAACCCTAAACCTAACACTAGCCCTATACCTAACCCTAACCCTAGCACTATCCCTAAACAGTAACCCTAACCCTAACCCTATTCCGAAGGCCTAACCATAACCCTAACACTATCTCTAAACCCTAAACCTAACCCTAACCCAAACACTTTCCTTAAACCCTAACACTAACACAATCCTTAAACAGTAACCTGAACCCGAACACTAGCCTTAAACCCTAACACTAAGCCAGGCACTATCCCTAAACAGTAACCCTAACCATCACCCTATTCCTAAACCCTAACCCTAACACAAACACTATCCCTATAACCTAATCCTAAATCTAACCCTATAGCTATACCTCAGCCCTAAACCTAACTCTAACACTATCCTCAAACACTAACCCTAACCCTTTCCTTAAACCCTAACCCTAATCCTAACCCTAAAACTATCCTTAAACCCAAGTCCTAACTCTAGAACTATCCTTAAACAGTATCCCTAACCTTAACACTAGCCCTAAACCCTAACCCTACGACTATCCTAAACCATAACCCTAAACCTAACACTTTCCCTCAACCCTAACCCTAAACCTAACACTATCTTTAAACCCTAACCCTAACACTATCCGTAAACCCTATCCCATAACTATAACCTTAACACTTTCCCTAAACCCTAATGCTAAACCAGACACTATCCCTAAATTCTAACCCAAATCCTAGTACTTTTCCTAAACAGTAACCGTAACCCTAACACAATCACTAAACCATAACCCTAACCCTAACACTATCCCTCAACCCTAACCCTAACACTAGCACTATCCCTAAACCCTAACCCTAGCACTATCCCTCAACCCTAACACTAAGAGTATCCCTTAACCCTAACCCTAACCCTAGCACTATCCTTAAACCCTAACCCTAAACCTAATATTATGCTTAAACCCTAACCCTAACCCTAGCACTTTCCTTAAACAGTAAGCCTAACCCTAAAACTATCCCTCAACCCTAACCCTAAAACTAACACTACCCTTAAACCTTAACCCCAACACTAGCCCTAAACCCTAACCCTAACCCTAGCACTATCCTTAAACAGTAGCCCTCACCCTAACCCTATGCCTATACCCTAACCCTAACCATACTCTATCCCTAAACCCTAAACCTAACCATAACCCTAACACTATCCTTAAACCCTAACCCTAACCCTAGCTCTATGCTTAAACAGTAAATCTAACCCTAACACTAGCCCTATACCCTAACCCTAGCACTATCGCTAAACAGTAACCCTAACCCTAACCCTATTCCGAAGGCCTAACCATAACCCTAACACTATCTCTAAATCCTAACCCTAACCCTAACCCAAACACTATCCTTAAACCCACACCCTAGCCGTATACTTAAACAGTAACCCAAACCTTACACTAGCCCTAAAACCTAACCCTAAACCTAGCAATATCCCTAAAAAGTAACCCTAACCGTCACTCTATTCCTAAAAAATAACATTAACCATAAGACTATCCCTAAACCCTAACCCTGAAACTATCGCTCAACCCTAAACCTAACTCTAATACTATCCTTAAACACTAACGCTAACACTATCCATAAACCCTAGCCATAACACTAGCACTATCCTTAAACAGTATCCCTAACCCTAACACTAGCCCTAACCTTAACCCAACCATAACGCTAACCTAAACCATAACCCTAACCCTTAGCCTATCCCTGAACCCTAACCCGAAACCTAACACTATCCTTAAACCCTAACCCTAATATTTTCTGTAAACCCTAACCCTAACCATGTCACTATACCTAAACCCTAACCCTAACTCTAACACTATAGCTAAACCCTAACCCTAATCCTAACCCTAACACTTTCCATAAATCCTAATGCTAACACTGACACTATCCATAAATTCTAAACCTAACACTAATACTTTCCCTAAACAGTAACTGTAAGACTAACACAATCCCTTAACCATAACCCTTACCTTAACACTATCCCTCAACCCTAACCATAACTCTAACACTATCCTTAAACCCTAAACCTAAAAAAATCCCAAAACCCTAACCCTAACACTATCTTTCAACACTAAGGCTAACACTATCCCTCAACCCTAAACTGAACCCTAACACTATCCTTAAACCCTAAACCTAAACCTAACCCTAACACTATGATTAAACCCTAACCCTAACACTAGCACTATCATTAAAGAGTAACCCTAACCCTCACACTGTCCCTCAACCCTAACCCTAACCCTAACACTATCCTTAAACCTAATTCTAACACTATCCATAAACCCTAACCCTAATACTATCCCTAAATCCTAACCCTAATACTAACCCTAACAATATCCTTAAAACCTAGCACTAACACTAGCACTATTCTTAAACAGTAACCCTAACCATATCACTAGCTCTAAACCCTAACCCTAACCCTAACAGTATCCTAAACCGTTACCCTAACCCTAACACTATCCCGCAACCCTAAACCTAAACCTAATACTATTCTTAAACCCTAACCCTATCACTATCCCTAAACACTAACACTATCCCTAAACCCTAACCATAACCCTAACCCAAACACTTTCCATAAACGCTAACGCAAATCCTGACACTATCCCTAAATTCTAAACCCAAACCTAGTACTATCCCTAAACAGTAACCGTAACCCTAACACAATCCCTAAACCGTAACACTAACGCTAATACCATCCCTCAACCCTAACCATAACTCTAACACTATCCTTAAACCCTAACACTAACACTATCCTTATACCCTAACCCTAACACTATCCCTAAACCCTAACCCTAACACAATCCCTCAACGCTAACGCTAACACTATCCCTCAACCCTAAACTAACCCTAAAACAATCCTTAAACCCTAACCCTAACACTAACACTAACACTATCCTTAAATCCTAACCCTAACACTGGCACTATCATTAAAGAGTAACCCTAAACCTCAAACTATCCCTCAACCCTAACCCTAACCCTAACACTATCCTTATACCCTAACCCAAACAAAATTTCTAAACCCTAACCCTAACCCTAGCACTATCCTGAAACAGTAACCCTAAAACCAACACTAGCCCTCAACCCTAACCCTAACCCTAGCTCTATCCCTAAACACTAACCCTAATCCTATCCCTATACATAAACCCTAACCCTAACACTATCCCTAAACCTTAACCCTAACACTAACACTATCATTAAACCCTAATCCTAACCCTATGCCTAAACCCTAACCCTAACCCTAAAACTATCCCTAAACCCTAACCCTAACCCTAACACTGTCCTTAAACCCTAACCCTAACCCTAGCACTATCCTTAAACAGTAACCCAAACCCTACAACCAGCCCTAAAACCTAACCCTAACCCTAGCACTGTCCCTAAACAGTAACCCTAACCCTAACCCTATTCCTAAACCCTAACCATAACCCTAACAATATCTCTAAACCGAAACCCTAACCCTAACCCAAACACTATCCTTAAACCCTAACCCTAGCACTATCTTTAAACAGTAACCCTAACACTGACACTAGCCCTAAGCCCTCACCCTTCGCCTAGCACTTAACTTAAAGAGTAACCCTAACCCTAAACTTATTCCTAAACCCTAACCCTAACCCTAACACTATCCCTAAAACCTAACCCTAATCCTAACCCTAACACTATCCTTAAGCCCTAGCCATAACCCTAGCACTATCCTTAAACAGTAAACCTAATCATATCACTAGCCCTAAACCCTAACACTAACACTATCCTAAACCGTTACCCTAACTCTAACACTATCCTCTACACTAATCCTAACCTAAACACTACCCTTAAACCCTAGTCATAACACAAGCACAATCCTTAAAAAGTAACACTAACCCTAACACTATCCCTAAACCCTAACCCTAACCCTAACACAATCCTTAAACCGTAACCCTAATCCTAAAACTAACACTTTCCCTAAACCCTAACGCTAACCCTGACAATATCCCTAAATTCTAACCCTAACCCTAGTAATTTCCCTAAACAGTAACCGTAACCCTAACACAATGCCCAAACCGTAACCCTAACCCTAACACTATCACTCAACCCTAACCCTAACCCTAACACTATTCTTAAACCACAACCCTAACACTATCCCTAAACCCTAACATAACACTATCCCTAAACCCTAACACTCACACAATCCCTCAACCCTAACTCTAACCCTAACACTATCTTTAAACACTAACCCTAACCATAACACTATCCTTAAACACTAACCCTAACACTAACACTATCCTTAAACCCTAACCCTAACTGTAGCACTATCCTTAAACAGTAACCCTAACCCCAACACTAGCCCTCAACCCTAACCCTAACCCTAGCACTATCCCTAAACAGTAACCCTAATCCTAACCCTAACACTATCCCTAAATCTTAACCCTAACACTAACACTATCCTTAAACCCTAATCCTAACCCTATGCCTAAAACGTAATCCTAACCATAACACTATCCCTAAACCCTAAACCTAACACTAACACTGTCCTTAAACCCTAACCCTAACCCTAGCACTATCCTTAAAGAGTAACCCGAACCCTACAACCAGCCCTAAAACCTAACCCAAAACCTAGCACTGTCCCTAAACAGTAACCCTAAGCCTAACCCTATTCCTAAAGCCTAATCATAACCCTAACACTATCTCTAAACCGAAACCCTAACCTTAACCCAAACACTATCCTTAAACCCTAACCCTACCACTATCTTTAAACAGTAACCCTAACCCTAACATGAGCCCTAAACCTTAACCCTTAGCCTAGCACTTAACTTAAAGAGTAACCCTAACCCTAACCTTATTCCTAAACCCTAACCCTAATCCTAACACTATCCCTAAAACCTAACCCTAATCCTAACCCTAACACTATCCTTAAACCCTAGCCATAACCCTAACCCTAACCCTAACACTATCCCTAAAACCTAACCCTAATCCTAACCCTAACACTATCCTTAAAACCTAGCCATAACACAAGCACAATCCTTAAAAAGTAACACTAACCCTAACACTATCCCTAAACCCTAACCCTAACCCTAACCCTAACACTGTCATTAAACCCTAACCCTAACATTATCCTTAAACCCTAACCCTAATCCTAACACTAACACTTTCCCTAAACCCTAACGCTAACCCTGACAAAATCCCTAAATTTTAACCCTAACCCTAGTACTTTCCCTAAACAGTAACCGTAACCCTAACACAATCCCCAAATCATAACCCTAACCCTAACACTATCACTCAACCCTAACCCTAACCCTAACACTATTCTTAAACCATAACCGTAACACTATCCCTAAACCCTAACCCCAACACTATCCCTAAACCCTAACCCTCACACTATCCCTCAACCCTAACTCTATCCCTAACACTATCTTTAAACACTAACCCTAACCCTAACACAATCCTTAAACACTAACCCTAACCCTAGCACTATCCTTAAACAGAAACCCTAACCCCAACACTAGCTGTA
The DNA here is from genome assembly GCA_026018925.1 of Tupaia tana. Lineage (NCBI taxonomy): Eukaryota > Metazoa > Chordata > Mammalia > Scandentia > Tupaiidae > Tupaia > Tupaia tana. The sequence continues at coordinate 113,430,044 of JAKSZU010000004.1, read as the reverse complement.
AACCCTAACCCTAACCCTAGCACTATCCCTAAACAGTAACCCTAACCCTAATGCTATTCCTAAAGCCTAACCATAACCCTTACACTATCTCTAAACCCTAACCCTAACCCTAACCAAAACACTATCCTTAAACCCTTACCCTAGCACTATCATTAAACACTAACCCTAACCCTAACACTTTCCCTCAAACCTAACCCTAACTCTATCCTTAAACCCTAACCCTAACACTATTTCTAAATCCTAACCCTAACCCTAGCACTATCCCTAAACCCTAACCCTAACCCTAGCACTATCCCTAAACCCTAACCCTAACCCTAACACTATTCTTAAACCCTAACCCTAACCCTAGCACTATTCTTAAATCCTAACTCTAACCCTAACCTTAACACTATCCTATACCCTAACCCTAACACTATCCCTCAACCTTAACCCTAAACCTAACACTATCTTTAAACCCTAACACTAACAGTCCCTAAACCCTAACCCTAACACTAACACTATCATTAAACCTTAACCGTAACCCTAACACTATGCTTAAACCGTAACCCGAACCCTATCACTATCCTTAAACAGTAACCCTAACCCTAACACTATACCTCAACCCAGCCCTCACCCTAACACTATCCTTAAACTGTAACCCTAACTCTATTTCTAAACCCTAACCCTAACCCTAGCACTATCCTTAAACAGTAACCCTAACCCCAACACTAGCCCTAAACCCTAACCCTATCCCAAGCACTATCCCTAAACAGTAATCAAAACCTATCCCTATTCCTAAACCCTGACCCTAACCCTAACCCAAACACTATCCATAAACCATAACCCTAGCACTATCCTTAAACAGTAACCCTAACCCTAACACTAGCCCTAAACACTAACCCTAAGCCTAAAACTATCCCTAAACAGTAACCCTAACCCTAACCCTATTCCTAAACCCTAACCCTAACACAAACACTATCCTTTTACCCTAACCCTAACATTATCCCTAAACCCTAACCCTAATCCTAACCCTAACACTATCCTTAAACACTAGCCCTAACCCTAGCACATCCTTAATCAGTAGCCCTAACCCTAACACTTGCCCTATACCCTCACCCTAACCCTAACACTATCCTAAACTGTAACCCTGACCCTAACACTATCCCTCAACCCTAACCCTAAATCTAACACTATCCTTAAACCCTAACCCTAACACTATCCCTCAACCCTAATCCTAACGCTAACCCTAACACATTCCCTAAACCCTAACGCTAACCCTGACACTATCCTTAAATTCTAACCCTAACCCTAGTACTCTCCCTAAACAGTAACCATAACCCTAATACAAACCCTAAACTGTAACCCTAACTCTAAGACTATCCCTCAACCCTAACCCTAACCCTGTCCCTAAATCCTAACCCTAACACTATCCCTCAACCCTAACCCTAACACTATCCCTCAACCCTAACACTAACCCTAACACTATCCCTAAACCCTAACCCTAACCCTATCCCTAACACTATACTTAAACCCTAACCCTATTCTCAAATCACCTGCTGTGTGGTGTATATCGGGCTGGATAAAACCTCTGTAAAATCTAAATAATGTGTAATAATTGAAGGTATAAATACTAGGACAAAATATTAATAGCAGAAAGAAATTACACCATGTAAATATATATTTTTATTTTAAAAAAAGGTACTAAAAGCATTATGAGATATAGCAACCACCACTTAATTCATTTTCGAAACCCATAATGAACTGTGTAACCACGCAATTGAATCTTCATCTCAAAATTCTCATTTTTGGGGTCACTAAGTGGTGTAGAGTTTAAGGCTCTGGATCCTATACAGCCAACTACACAGTTTGAGTTTGAGTCTCAAAGCCTTGATAAACATGCTGGGGACATGTACATGCATGCACCAAATCCCCAGAGGACAATGGAGGAAATAGGACCATGGTGTGGTCATCCCCCTTGGGGCATAATTTCTCAGTATCCTTTTCTTTCTCTTTCCAACTCCAGCAAGCCCCATGTGCCCTAAAGCAAACTAAACAAAAAGAAACATAATGAAAAAAAAACCCTCATTTTCTATGTGAATGTGTTTATTTATCTGCTTCATCATGGCCATAAAAGGTTGCAACATAAAGATATTAAAATTATTTCAGCAGTATATGCCTACATTATCAGTCTATTAACATCTTATAACTTAAACTATTATTAGCTAAAACAAGGTATGTTTCTAAGTTAATATGGCAAATACATTATTACCTATTTTTTAAAAAATAATTATTTCATTTTATTTATCAGTATAATTGATTTTTAAATTTGCTGCAGAGGTGGGGGACCAGCAGATGGCATATGGTTATGTCACTGTACTTCTACATAGTCCACCCGGTTTGAGTATTGGACCCAGCTTAAAACTCATGCCTGGTGAGTATGCATGTGTGCCCAAGATCCTGAAAGGGGAGTGGAGGAGAAGGGATTGTGGTGTGGTTATTCCCTACAAGGGGTGATTTCTTGCTTTCTGTCTGTCTCTCTGGCAAGCATATGCACCCTATAGCAAAAATCTCTCTAAACATTTTTTTTTCTACAGGGAGCATGCACATGTGAGAGAGACAGAGAAAATGAGAAAGCAAGCTGCTAAGTTCAGGACTCAAACCACAGTTGTCCATGTGGGAGTCCAGTGCCTTAACCACCATGCTGACTGCTGGCTCTAACATATACTTATATACAGATGCACACATACATACATATACACACATATATACATAAATATATACATAAATATATATACATATATAAATATATATACACATACACATTCAACTAGAGTCATAATCAAATATCAATTTAAATTGTGATACTTCCCTCTCTTCCCACTCTCTCATTTTCATATTGACGCAGTCTTTCTTTTAAATGATTATGCTCAGCGACTAACTCATATATTTCTGCTCTCTCTTTTTCATATTGATGCAGTCTTTCCTTTAAATGATTATGCTCAGTGACTAACTCCTTATTTCTTTCTGCTCCCTCATTTTCATATTGACGCAGTCTTTCTTTTAAATGATTACACGCAGTGGCTAACTCATGCATTTCTGCTCTCTCTTTTTCATATTGACACAGTCTTTCCTTTAAATGATTACGTTCAGTGACTAACTCCTTATTTCTTTCTGTTGCTCTCTCATTTTCATATTGATGCAGTCTTTCTCTTAAATGATTACGTTCAGTGACTAACTCATGTATTCCTGCTCTCTCATTTTCATACTGATGCAGTCTTTCCTTTAAATGATTACGCAGAGTGACTAACTCATCTATTTCTGCACTCTCATTTTCATATTGACACAGTCTTTCTTTTAAATGATTACACACAGTGACTAACTCATGTATTTCTCTCTCTTTTTCATACTGACGCAGTCTTTCCTTTAAATGATTACTTCCAATGACTAACTCCTTATTTCTTTCTGCTCTTTCATTTTTGTATTGATGCCATCTTTCTTTGAAATGATCAAATTCACTGAGTAACTCCTTATTTCTCTTTTCCATCAAAAGACTTTGTTTTTCACTCTGAACTTGAAGGTATTGGACAATTTTACAAAGCTGATCCTGTATATCCATTGTCTTTGCTTTAGCATCAGCTTCATTTTGAGCATTTTCCAATTGCTGTCGAAGCAACATATTTTCACTTTGTAGTCGACATATATCCTCTAGAGACTTTGTTTTTGCCATGTGTTTGTTCGTTTTATTTTGATATTTCAGTTCAGTTTCCTTCACTTGACCCTGTGTTTGGCTTAGCTTTCTCTCTACTTGCTCTAAAGCCAAAGTCTTTTCTCTGAGAGTTTCTTCTCTCACGTGGTGGAGTTCAGTTTGTAGGCTATTGAGTTTACTTTCAGTTTCAGAAAGTTGTTGAGAAAGACTCTCATTTTTCTCTTTCAAGTTTGACATTTCTGAATTCATTTTGTCTTGTAAGCAAGACCACTCATGTATTGCTCTCTGGAAAGCAAGTTCTAGGTCTCTTTTTGATTTTTCATTTTGATCACGATCGCATATAGCAGCAGCCAGTCTAGAATGGTATGATTCCACTTCTACTTCCAGTCTTTCCTTGCTTTGCTTTTCATTCTCCAGTTCACAATTTAACATCGTATTTTTAGTTGTTAGAACATTAAGCTCTCCACTATACTGGGATATTGTTTTACTTAATGTTGCCTCATTCTGTTTTATTGTCTTTTGAAGATCATGAGCCTTTTCTTTTAGAATTTGAATGTCCTCAACATATTTCTTTTCATTTTCTTGGTTCAGATGTTGTATTCTATCTATTTCCACTCTTAGTTCAGCAATTTCATCCTGCAATCTGTGATTTTCTCCCCGCAGATATTTTTCTATTTTATAACTATCAGAAACCTAAATAAAACAAAGAACACTTTTTAGCAAGTATTCAAAAATATGCTATACCATGATTTACTCTGAAATAAAAAACATAAATAAACTGTACATTTATACGTGTGTTACAATAGCAGATATTTAACTGGAAATGAATTTGGACACAGAACTCAAATCCTATAGACGCATAAATTCCCCAAACTTCAAAAATTTAATTGAAGACAATGAATCTATAAACATAAAAAGGAAACCATAACAGAATGTTTAAGTATCTCAACAAAACCAGGGCTAGCAGGTGGCGTGAAGGTTAAGAGGGCTGGATTCCACATAGACAACTCAGAGTTGCCAATTCAAGTCCTAGACTTAGTGGCTTGAAAACCACACAGGGTGTGTGTGCTTGTATAGGCAAGATCCTGGGAGGAGAACAGAGGAGAAGGGATGGCAGCGTGGCCCTCTCCCTAGGGGGTGATTTTTCACTTCCTCTATGTCTCTCTTTGGTGAACACAGGGACGTAAAACCAGAGACCTGAAATAAGAGATTGAAAGATTAATAAATTTGACTTCATTTAAAAGTTTCATTAACATTCTCTACTGAATGTATGTGGCTGTGTCATACAGGTTGAATATCCTTTTTTCCAAAATGCTTGAGACAAGAAGTGTTACCCTTTCTAATTTTAGAATATTTGCATATACATAATGAGATATCTTGGGGAAAGGACCCAAGTTTAAACATAAAATTCACTTACTTTTCACATACACTTTATGCATATAGCCTGAAGATAATTTTATACCCCACTTCTGCACTGTGGTGTTCTAAATGCAACCTATCACTAGAAGGCAGGTGTGGAATTTTCTGCTCATGTTGTGTTGGTGCTCAAAAAGTTCTGAATTTGGGATTTTCAGATTAGGGATGTTCAATTACAGAAAGAACATCAAATCTGCATATATTTGGATAGATAAAATTTCTCAAAGTTCTTTAAGTTTCTTTTCCCTAACAATATTCCATAGATATCCCACTTTAAATTATTTTTATCTGCTAGAGGGAATGTGTGCTCACTGGAGAGAGAGAGAGCAAGAGAGCAAGTCCCCATAGAAGATATCTATGCCATAGTCTTTCTCCTTCATTTCTCTTTTTGGGATTTTAGACATACACACACACACACACACACATACACACACACACACTCAGCATGGCTTTCAAGCTGCTGGATCTGAGACTTAGACTCAAACCATGCAGTCAGCCACGTGGGATCCAGCCACATCACTGGCTAGCTTCTAATATTTTTATAGTTAGTTATACTAATTACATTTACTGATAAATAATAAATTTAGGGATTTCACTTAGTATTTCTACATACATCAATAAACTCAGTGGGGGACCAGCAGTTAGCGTAATGGCTATGTCACTGGACTCCCACATAGTCGACCGCAGTTCACGTCCCAGACCTGGTGGCTTAGAACTCACGCCAGGTGCATGTGCGTATGTGCCCAAGATCCCGAGAGGAGATTGGAAGAGAAACGATTGTGGCATGACCATCCCCCCTGGGGGGTGATTTCTCACTTTCTGTCTCTCTGTCTCTCTCTGTCTGTCTGGCGAGTGCACGCGCCCTATAGCAAAAACCTCTCCAAAAAACAAAAATAAATAAACTCAGTTAGTTATCACAATTTTAAAAAGAATACATTAAAAATATAAACACACTGCAGTATTTCTTCTAGGCTTTTAAAAATATTTAAGAATTGTTTATTATTTAATTTTATTCATTATTATTACTATTCAGCTAGACCAGAGAGAGTGAGAGAGACAGCAAGTCACCAGGTCCAGGACACAAACCGCACTCAGCCATGTGGGCATCCAGTGCCCCAACTGCTACACCACCTGCTAGCCACTCTCTAGGCTTTTGAATCTACCTCCAGTGCCCTTCTAGCAAACCAGTTACTTCTACAGTGTAAACATATACTGTGAATACAAAAAGGCTTACATTTTGAAACAGTAAAAGCCAGATCTTGGAAAATCAAGAGAGGGTCGGCCAGGTGGCATGGTGGTTGAGGGGGCTGGATCATACATGGCCAACTGCCCAATTCGAATTCCAAACTAGCAGGATAAACACACACTAGCTGTGTGTGAATGCACGGTCAAAATCCCAAGAGGAAAATGGAAGAGAAGGGACTAAGGTGTGGCTATTCCCCCCTAGGGGGAGATTTGTCACTTCTTTCTCTCTCTCTCTCCCCCAGGTGAGTGTACACACTCTATTACAAACAAAGAAAACAAAGAAATAGAAAATCATGAGGTCACTCGCTCTTGCAATAACTTTTGTTTCCGTTTCATAATGTTTGAAGCAGTAATAAATGTGAAATATGGTTAAGTACACTGTCCTATTTTACTTGGAAGAAAATACTTGGCAATAAATTATCAACAAGCATACATTATGATAGGTCATTCTTTAAAAATCTCTTTGTACTGAAATAGAATGTTACTTGGAGCAAACTGTTGTTCTTTCTTGTTTTTTGAGACTTTTTTTTGCTATAGGGTGCATGTGTTAACCAGAGAGACAGAGACAGAGAGACAGAAAGTGAGAACTTACCCCCCATGAGGGATGGCCATGCCACAATCCATTCTCAAGCTGCTGGGTCCAGGAGTTGAACCACAGTTAGCCATTGAAAATCCAGTACATTAACCACTATGTCACCTGGTGGCCCACAAACTATTATTCTTAAAAGTGAAGAGAAAAGAACCCAACAGGTGGAATCGTGATTTAGGTGTTGAACTCCCATTTGGCTAGTTCAAGTCCTGGACCCAGTGGGTTGAAACTCATGCCGAATGCATGTGTGTGCACGCCCCAAGTCTCGAGAGGATAATGAAGGAGAAGGGATTGTGATGTAGCCATCCTACCTGGGAGGTGATTTCTTGCTTTCTGTCTCTCTGTCTCTCTCTGTCTCTCATGTAAGCATGCACACCCTATAGCAAAATTCTTTCAAATCAAAAAAGTGAGAATGACATCCAAAATTGATGTCTCAACTATCTGTTGTCCTCCTTCCCAATCAGCAGAAGTATCCTGTCCATTAACATATCAAGGGTGTGAGTGCCAGCCCTGTAGCCTAGTGGTTAAAGGGAGACAGATTCCAGACAGATGGCTGACTGTGGTTGGAATCCTGGCTTAGTAGCTGGGAAAACATACTGGGCATGTTTGTGTGCACCCACATTCCTGATGGAAGGAGAAGTGGAGAAGGGATTGCAGTACGACCACTCCTCACTGGGAAGTGCTTTCACCTCACCCCCCATTTCTTTTACAAGCATACAGGTCCTTTGACAATTAAAAAAGAAAAATTAGGGACCATCAGATGGTGTAGTGGTTACGTCACTGGAATGCCATGTAGTTGACTCCTATTTGAATCCCAGACCCAGTGATTTAAAAGTCATGCTAGTGCAAGTGTGTGCATGCCCAAGATCCCAAGAGGAGAATGAAGAAGGGATGGCATGGCCATACTTCTGGAGGGTGATTTCCTGCTTTTGGTCTCTCTGTCTCTCCAGTGAGTGCATGCACACTATAGCAAAAATCTCTTAAAAAATTTTTAAAGAGGTAAAATGACTGCCAAAGCCAAAAATATCTACTGTTAGTAGCAAGGGTTTTCAAATTATGATATCATCAATTACTATGGTAACTATTAAAAGCCTCTCCTTTGATGAGGCTATTGTGAATGTCACTACTTGACTGTCACAGACAACTGGAGTTGAATTAGAAACATGGCTAAATGCCTCCACCATCTGTCCAAAACATGTATGTACCTACATGACTTAGATTGGAGGACATAAAAGCAGTGAAAATACTTATGGACATTGGAGACTGTGTGGAAGGAGGGTGGAAGAGGGAAAGAGTGTAGGAAAGAAAATTAGGGAGAAAAAAATAAGAGAGGTAAGACATTTGTGGGACACGAGTGATTTATTACCTGTTGATGATGATGTGTGTAGTATTCTCAACTAGACTGGCTGAGGTATATTTGTTATTCAGTAAATTCTCTATACAAGCTAAATGATATGTAGCAACTGAATGTATAAATAATAATAAATCTCTTATAAAAAATCTATGCTTTCCATGATACAAATAGTTGATTTTGAAATATATTCACATACAAATATATAAACATGCATATCTGAAAATTCATAAAGAAATTACCTCTGAGTTTGTTTTCTTTTGTGTCATTTCTAGCTCCTCTTGTTCACGAAGGAGACTGGTCAGAATCTCATCTTTTATTATTCTGAAACTCTGTTCTAAAGAAAGTTGACTCTTGGTGTTTTCATGCTCTTTTTCAACCTAAAAGTATATTTCCATTAAGTATTTGGTCCCATACTATTGGGTAGAAAAGTCTAAAAGCTTAATTAAATATAGAAGCCTTATAAAAAAAAGCCATTAAGAGGCCAGAAGATGATGTGGTGGTTAAGGTGGTGGACTTCCACCTGGCCAGCTACAGTTTGAGTCCCTGGATCTGGAAGATTGCTTTCTCACTTTCTCTCTCTCTCTCACTCTCTCTCTGGTGAGCATTCATGCCCTATAGCAAATTTTAAAATAATTATAATAATAAATAAAATTAAATAATTCTTTCAAAAACAAAAGGAAGTAGTCTATTTAAGCACAAGGACCATTATTCCCAATGAATTTGTCTAATTTTAACTCCATAGATGACAGCTAAATTTGTCAAAGACAAAAATAGTTTTTAAATACAGGTACATGTAGTATGATGAAATTAAAAGAAATTATAAAACATTTATCTAAGTGTCTTATACTTTCAAAGCTATTTAGCTTGTGCTTTAACATAAAAATGCGTAAAGTGGGACAGCAGGTGGTTTGGTTAAGTTGCTGAATCTTACATGGCCAACCAAGTGGTTTGCGTCCTGGAGTGGTGGTCTGTAAAACATGATGGGTATGTGTGCTTGTATGTCCAAAATCACAACACGGGATTGGAGACATGACTATGGTGTGGCCATCCCCCATGGGGGCTGATTTCATACTTTTCCTCTCTCTTTTGTCTCTTTATGTCTCTTCTGTGCCATAGTGTGGCGAAAATTTTTTAAAAAAGAAAAGCCTAGGGTAACATCTATGTTAGTGACTAACTCAACCTGCCTCCCATTCCTTCATTAAAAAAAGGTACTGAGTGTTGATTAGATGCCAATGTTTTGAATAAACAACTTTAGCTAAAAATGTCATACTTCATTTTTAGGATGGAATAAAATTTTTGGTTTGTTTTAAACTCCAAAAATAAATATTCGATCAAAGCAATATATTATTAGTAATATTGATGACATAAAGTTAGAAATATAAATTTTTACCAAAGATTAATTTACCTGATACAAAGTATTTTTTACAGTCTTCAATTCCGCAACCAGGGTTCTAAGATCGAGTTCAAGCTGTTGTTTTACTTCTACTTCTTTCTTGTACTGGTCTTCTTTTCCTTTTAGTTGTTCCCTAATTGTTTTAGACAACATATCAGTACTTCTTCTCTTCTCTCTTGTATTGGCTTATTTTCCTAATAAAATTTCTATGTCCTCTACTATTTTTTCTTTCTAGTTTTCAGGTTTTGAATTTCTTACTTTAATCTCTTCCAAAGGAAACATTTGTTTGAAAGAGCACAGTGAAATAACATTCTACTCAATTGGACAGTTTCTGGTATCTGTAACTGTTAAATATTATCAAAAAAGGAATTTCAAAATGATTAAGTAATGTTACTTAATCACCCTCCTTCAATAGTCATTATTACTCCTCAAATGGGCTGGATAATATAGATTTAACTACTTTTTTTAAAGTTATCATTTAGAAGCAAGATTATGAATTCACTAGAAATAAGAGTCTACCTTCATTAAGTATCACAGATAATCTTAAAGTGATCTACCATGTAAGACAACACCTCATATGTCTCACTCACACAACAGATATCTGTAGATTGTTATCACTTATGCTTAGGATCAGGAGTCTAGTCATCTGTCATCCCACCCTAAATCTGTGCTAAAACTTTGAATTTTATCTTGTTGACTATTATGTATTTTATAAACAATTTTTAAAATCCTTTGGAACAAGACAGGATCTACTAATTAAAACACAAAGTAATATTAGGCTAACAAAAAAGTCATGAGGTAGTTTTCTATTTTTTTTTTCTGTGCAAAACTGCCTCATGACTTCTCCAACAATACGATATATGTTTTCAACACCAAATTTTGAATTAATTTTATACCTGTATGTCACAACCTCTTATCAGAAAGAGGTTGAATAAACTAATCAGTAATCGCATTCCACTTAACTTTTCATTCCATTCATGTTAAGAATAAAGCATAGAAGGGCCATTTCTCAACACAATAAAAATCATCTATGAAAAATCCATAGTGAACATCACCCTGAATGGAGAAAAACTGAAAGCTTTCCCACTAAACACGGGAACAAGACAAAGATGCCCACTTTCTCCACTCCTTTTTTAATATAGTACTGGAAGTCCTCACCAACACAATCAGAAAAAAGGAAAAAATAAAAGGCATTTGAATAGGAAAAGAAAAGGTGAAACTCTCTCTATTCACAGATGACATGATTGTATACATAGAAGACCCAATGATCTCCATGGGAAAATTACTGGAAGTAATACATGATTATAGTAAAGTTGTAGGATATAAAATCAATATACAGAAATCAATAATATTTCTATATATAAATAACAGGCAGACTGAGATAGAACTGAAAAAACTTATTCCATTTACCATAGCCACCAAAAGTATAAGATATATAGGGACAAATCTAACCAAAGAAGTTAAAGACTTCCACAAGGAAAACTATGAGAAGCTAAAAAAAGAAATTGAAAACGACACAAAAAAGTGGAAGGATGTCCCATGTTCCTGGATTGGAAGAATTAATATAATCAAAATGGCAATTCTACCCAAATTAATTTACATATTTAATGCAATGCCAATCAAAGTACCAGACACATTCTTCACAAAACTAGAAAACAATCATAAAATTCGTCTGAAATCATAAAAGACCCCGTATTGCCAAAGCAATTCTACACAAGAGTGAAGATGGTGGCATCTCAATCCCTGACCCAAAAATATACTACAAAGATGTGGTAATAAAAACAGCATGGGACTGGCACAGAAACAGATAGGTGGACCAATGGAACAGAATAGAGTCCCCAGACATAAATTCCCAAACATACAGTCAACTGATTTTTGACAAGGGGTACCAGTCAATCCAGTGGGAAAAGGAAAACCTCTTCAGCAAATGGTGCTGGAAAAACTGGCTTTCCACTTGCAGAAAGATGAATCTGAACCTCTACCTTTCACTTTTGACAAAAATCAAGTCAAGGTGGATCAAGGATCTAAATCTAAGACCTCAAACTATAAAACTGCTCTTGGAAAACACTGGGGAAACTCCAGGAGACACTGGTGTAGGGAAAGACTTCTTAAATAAGACACCCAAAGCACAGTCAATAATCCCTAAAATAGACAAGTGGGATTACATCAGACTAAGAAGTTTCTGCATGGCAAAAGACATGGTGATTAGTGCGAATTGACAGCCTTCATAATGGGAAAATATTTTTGTAAATTATGCATCAGATAAGGGATTGATAACCAGAATACACAAGGAACTCAAGTCACTGTTTGGAAAAAAGATGATCAACTCTATTAAAAGATGGGAGTTGAAAGAAACACTCGCTAAAGATGGCATACGAATAGCAAAATGGCATATGAAAAAATGCCCAACATCCCTCATGGTAATAGAAATGCAGATCAAAACAACAATGAGGTACCACCTAACCTCAGTCAGAATGTCTAAGATTAAAAAAACAAAATAATGTTAAGTGTTGACCGGGGTGTGGTGAAAGGGGAACTCTTTTACACTGCTAGTGGGAATGTAAATTGGTCCAGCCACTGTGGAGAACAATTTGGAGATTCCTCAGAAATCTACAAATAGAATTACCACATGACCCAGCAATCCCACTCCTCAGTATCTACCCAAAGGAGAGAAGAATTCTTCATTGGAAAAGTGCTTGCACATCGATGTTTACTGCAGCACTATTCACGATTGCTAAGACATAGAACCAACCCAAATGCCCCCGTATGGTTGAATGGATTGAAAAACTGTGGCACATACACTCTATGGAATACTATTCAGCCATAAAAACCAACAAAACCATGGCTTTTGACAGAAAGTGGAAGAATATGGAAGATTTACTGCTGAGTGAAGCAAGCCAGGCTATGAAGGAGAGACATTGTATGTCCCCACTTAATATATACCAAGTGTCTGCACTCTGTTACCGAAACTGATTGACTAAAAGATATACAAACACAAGAGATGGGTGTAAATGCCAGATGTAGTGTGTGTGGAAGAGTGGGGCCTAGGGAAGGTGATTTGGAAGAGGGATACAGAGGCAGAGCATTGACAGGACAGGAAGGTGGGGTGTTATCTGTTGAAGATATTTTGATCAACTGGATTGGGGAGAAATGTCCACATATTGAAGTGTTCACTCTGTAAGCTAAACAATGTGATTGAATTTATATTAAAAAATAATAAAAAATAAATTAAAAAAAGAATAAAACTGTACAATTTGTTTCTAACATTCTGAGTTGATAAAAATGATCATTTTGGTGGAATCATAAGGTAATATAAACTTTCCTTTCTAAAATAAGTTTATATATTTATTTCTTCCATAAGCACAAAAGAGAGCGAGAAAGAGACAACATACTTTCAACAGGGTCCCAACTTCACAATCCACCTCTCAACCTACTCAGCCCCATGAGCATGTGTGAACCAGTGTGCTCAGGGAGGTGTGTGGATGTGAACCTGAAACCTTCCCATGTGACACAGCCTCTCAGAGCATTATGTTATACCACTGCACCACCCCTTGGCCCCAGTATAAAGTTTCCTGATACATAACAATTCAGAATCAAATCCAGAATCTGGCAGCTTAAAGAAAATACTTGTCATCAAAGACTTTTTAAAAAGTTACTACTTTAACCAAATAATTTAAATTGAAGAATTTACTCAAAGCAAAGAACGAGAGAGGTAGAAAAAGATTCCTATAAAAGATGTCCTTAGCAGCATTAATTATAATAAAAATATTAGGTCATCAGAAAAGTCATTACATATTTTTCTATGTAAAAATGCATCATGACTTTTTCAACCCACTAAAATTTCAATATTTGATTTGTTAAATAAATCAGATTCCCATACGGTGGGCTTCTACATAGCATTACATTCTTTTCTTTTATTTACTTTTACATTTTCCCACAAATATTTACTTTACATATCAAAAAATTTTAACTCATACTCCATAGTTTTTGAAAGTTAATAAGCAATTTTAACATTTTCAAAATACAGCCAGCAGGTGGTGTGGCAGTTAAGGGCACTGGACTTCCACATGACAGACTGTGGTTCCAGTCCCAGACCTGGCAGCTTGCTTTCTCACTCTTTCTCTCTGTTCAAATGGTCAAATTTAAATAAATAAATAAAGTTAAAATTTTAAAATAATGAATTTTAAATATAATGTTCAATATTTTTAGTATTTTTTATAATTTTGTTTGTGACTCTATAACAACAAAACAGTATGGTTTTAAATATTTTTGAGAAAATATTTACATGTCAACCACTCAAAATGTTGAAAAGCAAAAGCCCAGCTCACTGGTCACACAAAAACCTTCTCAATTAAGCCCTGCCCAAGTGTATTCTGTGATATACCATCTGCTAGCAAAGATCAGTCTCTTTCTTCCTTCAAAGTCTTTCTCAACATAATTCTCTGGTGTGGTTGCTCTTTTGCAATCTCTACTGATTACAATGCTGGACTGGAAAAGTCCAGGTTATTTTATGTTATCAATTCTTTCATATAGCTTCTCTAATCCTCTCTGCCAAGCAGAACTATTTATGGTACCAGGCCATTTTTCTAAGAGCTTTTATTAGCTTAATTTAGATTCACCTTAGTCCCATAGTTTTCTAATTAATCTTCAGATATGACATTCCAGTTAAAGCCCTGTCCAATAATAAGTATTTCCAATTTCTGAATCTATGCAACAAGCATTATTGAACTTATCCAAATAACCCTTCTCCCACAAAATAAGAATATTCCCAAATGTTTTCCAATTCCAGAGGGATCAGAAAGAAAGAAAAGTTTATGTTTCCATTTAAAGAATCAAACAAAAAATATATTTTAACAAATACCTAAACCTATCAACAATGGAAAAGAAAGTAAGCTGTTTAAATTGGGAAAACAAAGCATAGTAAAAAAAAAATCAGTAATTTTTTATTCAGAAGTCATAAAATTCTCTTTCACCAGCTCATGCTTATGTTCAAACTCTCTTCTGTTGAATATGCAGTGTTGCTGTGGTCCAATCTTTCCATTTAAATCCTGGAAGTTGACATTCTTCTATGTTATTATTGATATTTCTTGTCCCTAGCATTAAATTGATCATTTTCTTCATTGCCTTTTGTTCTCTTAATTCTATATGTATCTAGTTTCACTGGTCAAGCACTCGTTTCAGAATTTCTTGAAGAGTGGATCTGCTACTGGCAAATTCTTTCAAATCTTGTTTATCTAAGAATGTTTTTATTCTTTCTTTCCATATGAAAGATAATCTTGTTGGGTATACTATTCTTGGTTAAAACTGTTTTTCACTTAACACTTTGAATATATTTTCCCATTCTTTCCTTGCTCGCATTGTTTCTGATGAGAGGTCTGAGGTTATCCTGAGGATAACCTTTATAAGTAACCTGACATTTCTCTCTTGCCAATTTTAGTATCTTCTCTTTGTAGATTTGACCAGTCTACCTTGGAGAAGATCTTCTTGGGTTGATCCTATTAGGGGTCCTTTGTATATCTTGTGTCTGCATATTTGAATGCCTCTTTAGATTTGGAAAGTTTTCTTCCAAGATTTCATGGAATAGATTATCAATGCCTTTATTAGTTTCCTTACCTTCTGGGATACCAGTTATCTGAATGTTTGGGCGCTTAATGCTCTCTAGTATTTCTCGTATAGTATTCTCATTTCTCGGGTTATTTTCTCAGGTTTTTTTGGTTGTTTTTTTATCAAGATCAGAGATTTTACCTTCAACATACAAAATTTGATTTTCTGCATGGACTAATTCGCTTTTAATACTTTTGAGGGACGTTTTGATTTCCTGAAGGGAAGCCTTCATCTCCAATAGCTCCATTTGATTCTTTTTCATGGTGTGTATTTCCTCTTTCAGATCATGAAAGAACTTCAACACCTGGAACATGTTGTCTCTTTTCTTCTGCATCTTCTGAAATTCATTATCTCTCAACTCTCGCATCTCATTTACTTTTGTTAATATGAGTATTTTGAATTCTTTATCAGACATTTCTAAGAATTCTACTGTACTGTTTGTAGATGATGAGATATTGATCTTTTCCCTTACAGGAGAGACATTTTCTTGGTTTCTCATTTTTTTTTGTACCTCTGCTGTTGTTTCTGGTCATTCTGTGACAAAATCACTCCTCCTCAGTGCTTGTCTGAATATTTGGGGAGTCTAGGAGATGGGTTTAGGGAATGGCTTCCCTGCACACACCATGACACGCTTCAGCTTTAAAATGGCTTCTTGTCTCAATATTTTGGGAGTCTCAATATTCTTTGATTTTTACTGCCTGAGAATAATTTATTTTAATTTTATTTATTTATTTATTTATTTATTTATTTATTTATTTATTTACAGTCATTCACTGTACATCAATACAATATACAAAATGAGATTTTCCATCCAGTATACATTGTATATTAGCTAAATCAAGGATATAACCATACATGTTATCATCAGCAAATAATTTTCTACTTTTTGTTTCTTATATATTTTGCCTTTTTCCTCTTGATGCCCTACCTCTCACTGTCTATCAATTGCCCCCCTTCCCCCACACTCTCTGGGGCATGTACAGTTGTTTTCCATGCCTTTTTATTCACATTTTATTGATTAATTAAAGATCTTAATTAAATTGAAGACTTTCAATAGCAAGCACAGCTGATATATACAAATTTGTGAGTGCATGTTGGACCATAGACATAAACTCTTTATAGACATAAACCTCAGTGAGTAAAGTGAATATACTATAAAGTAGCACTTCACTGGACTATATAGCTTACTCCAGGCATTAAATAAGTATTAACAGGTATTTTGGGGGAAGAGGATTTTGTCATAGGGCATGTGCGCTTGCCAGAAAGACAGAGAGAGACAGAGAGAAAGCGAAAAATCATCCCCTGGGGATATGGCCATGCTGCAGTTTCTTTTCCTCCATTCTCCTATTGGGATCTTGGGTATGCACGCACATGCACCCGGTATGAGTTTATGCCATTGGGTCCAGGATTCGAACCATGGTCAACTACATGGGAGACCAGCGACACAACCATTATGCTAACTGCTGGCCCTAATAGGTATTTTTTAAATGTACATTTTTTATTTAAAAAAGAAGTTTTAGTTTTAATAGGTCAAAATTTAAAAAAAAAAATGTTAAGAGAAATTTGCTTTAAAAAATGTTAAGAGAAATTTGCTTAAAGCTTAAAGCCAGAAAAAAGGTTAGGATTCAGTTCCATTACTAGGTAGATGAATGTATAAACAGCTCAAGAAAAGACAAAAATCTTTAAATATGGAAATCAAAGCATAGAAGAAAATGAGTAATGTTTTAGTCTAAAATTTAAAAATTCTATTTCAGGGACCAGCAGTTGGTGTAATGGCTATGTCGCTGGACTCCCTCATAATCGATCACAGTTAGAGTCTCAGACCCGGTGGCTGTAACTCATGCCGGGCACATGTACGTGCGTGTCCAATATCCTGAGAAAATAATTGAGAAGAAGGGATTGCAGCATGGTCATCCCCCCTGGGAGGTGATTTCTTACTTTCTCTCTCTGTCTCCCTCTGTCTTTCTGGTGAGTGCATGCACCCTATAGCAAAAACCTCTCCAAAAAAGATTATATTTCACTAGTTATGAGTCAGGTACTTAATCTCTCTTAATTTGAATTTTCAGTGTTACTGTGGTCTGATCTTTCCATTTAAACTATGGAAGTTAATATTCAACTCTGGACTTGTCCCTACCATTAGACTGGCCATTCTTTTGGTTGTTTCATGAAAACTTTAGTTTTCCTAGTATAGCACTCCCTTCAGTACTTCTTTGAGAATTGGCCTGGTGTTGGTAAATTTTTTCAGGTTTTGTTTATCTGAGAAACTTTGTGTGTTTTTTTTTCCATATAAACTATAATCTTGCTGGGTATAGTATTCTTGGTTAAAATTGTTTTTCATTTAATGTTTTGAATATATTGTCCCATTTTTTTGCTTGCTTCCATTGTGTTTGAGGAGAGGCCTGACATTAGCCTTATGGGATATCCTTTAAAAGTAACTTGACATTTCTCTCTTGCTAATTTTAGTATCTTGTCTCTTTCTGTGGTTTTGGTCAGTCTGGCTATGATGTGCCTTGGGAAAGATCTTCTTGGGTTGATTTTATGCGGTTTTTTTTTGTTTGTTTTGTTTTGTTTTGTTTTGTTTTGTATTTCTTGGGTTTAGATACTTGAATGCATCCTTAGGTTTGGAAATTTCACAGAACACATTTTCAGTGCCCTTATTAGTTTCTTCACCTTCTGGGATACCAATGATATGGATGTTTGGGTGTTTAATGGTATCTAGTATTGTATGTTATTCTCACTTTTAGGGGTTATTTTAGCAGTCTTTTTGGTGGATTTTTCTAGGTCAGAGGTTCTAACTTTTACATCTGAGATTTGGTCTTCTTTGTGATCTAATCTGCTTTGATATTTTCAATGGAATATTTGATATCCTGTTTTATAGTCTTCATCTCTAAGAATTTCATTTTATTCTTTTTTATGATGTGTATCTCCTCTTTCAGATTGTTTAAGAACTTCCTTACTTCCTGGAATTCAGTGTCTCTTTTGTCCTGCATCTTCTGGAGTTTATTGTCTCTATTATCTTGCATCTTTTAGCTTTGTCGCTATGAATATTTTAAACTCTTTATCTGACATTTTCATGAGTTCCTGTGTATTCTTTATGGGGTAAGATCTTTCCATTTAAACACTGGAAGTTAACATTCAACTCCAGACTTGTCCCTCCCATTAACATTCAACTTTCCATTAGAGGAGAGATATTTTATTGGTTTCTCATATTTCTTGTGCCTCTGTGGTGTTTTCTGGTCATCTGATGGATTATACAGTTTGTTCCCCCTATTTTTTAGACTTAAATCTGATCATTCAGGGACCAGCAGTTGGTGTAATGGCTATGTCGCTGGACTCCCACGTAGTCGACCACAGTTCGAGTCCCAGACCCGGTGGCTTAAACTCACGCCAGGCGCGTGTGCGTGCGTGCCCAAGATCTCGGGAGGAGAATGGAGGAGAAGGGATTGCAGCGTGGCCATCCCCCCTGGGGGGTGATTTCTCGCTTTCTATCTCTCTGTCTCTCTCTGTCTGTCTGGTGAGTGCACGTGCCCTATAGCAAAATCCTATCCAAAAAAAAAGAAAAAGGAAAAAAAAAGGAAAAATCTGATCATTCAGAGGAATGCAAAAGGAGGTGACCTGCAGTCTGTAAATAGTACCATTTTTCTCCCTTTGCACAGCTGATTCAATGAAAATTGAGGATTAATCTAATCCTAAAAGTATTCAGATATTTGGCTACTGAGCATGTAGACCAGTCTAGAAAATCAGTGTGTGGAGGCTGAGCAAAAAACTGAGAAAGGTAAAAAGAAAAATAAAAGAAATAGAAAAACAAAAGGAGAAAAAAATACAAGAACAATAAAAAAGATAATAAAAATGTATTTGTATAAAACATGATAGGGTAGGGTTCTCTAGCCTGCCTACTGGCTAGACCTGGGGAGAAGGAGGGTGAAGTTTGGGCAGAGGGTCTTCAGTAGTCAAAATCTTAAAATTCTTAATTTAAAGAATATGGGTGTAATGCGTCAGCCAGTGTATGGTAGTTAAGGTCCTGGATCCCACATAGCTAAGTGCATGATTCAAGTCCCAGACCTGTCTGTTTCAGTAACACACCAGGTGCATCTTCATGCATGCCCAAAACCCCAAGAGGAGGATGGAGGAGCTGGGATTGCAGTGTGGCCATCCCACCTCGGGGGGGGGGGGTGGGGGGTGATTTCCTATCCTCTCTTTCTCTCTCTGTCAAGCACATGTGCCCTATAGCAAAAACACACACACAAAAGAAAAGATATGTGTTTAATTATTAGTAGAAATATTTATAGTTTTTAACTTGGTATATTATGTCCAAGACTTTCACATTCTATAAGACTTAGGTTTTCTCCCTTGTAAAGCCAGAAGGTAAGTCAGCAATTACAAAATTTTTTACATAAATCTACAGTATGAAATAAATAGGCCAGTTAGGTGGAATGGTGGTTAAGACAGTTGAACACCACATGGTTGACTATGGTTCAAATCCAGGACCTGTGAACTTGAAAACACACCAAGTTCATGTGTGTGAGTGCCCAGAATCCTGAGCGGGGAATGGAGGAGAAGGAACTGCAATATGGTCATTCTCTGAGAGAAGAATGGAGGAGAAGGAACTGCAACACGGGGAGTGATTGCTCACTTTCCCTCTCTATGTCTTTCTCTCTCTGTCTCTATCTGCCAAGCACATGGATCTAACAACAGATAAGTAAATACATACAGTAAATAGTCTGAACATTGTTTTAAAGGTAGAATGTCATACCACAGACTGCAGCATTCTTCTTCCCACTTCACTTTTTTCACTTCTAATTGTGAGTTGATCTCTTTGGTTTCTGACAGCTCCTTTTGTAGTCCACTTACTTTATTTTTCAGCTTCTGAATTTTTTCTATAAGTTGTTCATAATGACTTTCTTTATGTTCTGTTAATCTTTCACCTGGAAACATTGCATTCTGGATTTTTAGTTGACTATCAGCATCTGTACCAGGGAGGAAACAAGATGTAAATGCATATATGAGTACTCTTTGAATTTTAGTAACAGTGCATTATCACATTCACCCATTTATACACTGAACAAATATAAACTTCAACAAGTTCTTGAGGGGGTAGTTTGTAAACACTCTTGTGTTCTGGGCTCCCAGACAACTGAAAGGATAATGGACTAGTGACCCAGAAAGGGATGAAAACTTGAAAAGCATTGCTTGCTTAAGAATGGAGAGATCCCTGGCAACAGAGTGAATAAAACTCATGGCCTACCAGCTAGAAAGTATCCTGGCCATGAAAAAGAGGACATGATAAGTTGTTCAACTTCTGAAATTCAAGCTACATGTGAATTCTACCAGGAGCATACAATGGAGTTTTCTAGAGGCTACATGACAGTGATATCACAGCAGATTGAATACTAGAAGTGAATATGAAAATCCAATTATGTTTATTCGATTAAGCCAGGCATTAAAAGATATGTCAAAAAAAAAAGTTCTTGAAAAGTGCATGTGCATGACATAAAAAATACGCATAGATTTCAAAATTCTGGCACCAAAATAAAGTCATATTATAGTTCTATTTTTCATGAACTTTTCAAAATCCCTTTGCGTATTAAATTCTTAGAGTGGAAGACAGTATACTAAGCTCTTCAGATAAAACAAGAAAGATTTACAGTCAGCAGATGTTGTGGTGTTTTCAGTACTAGACTCCCACATGGCTGACCGTGGTTCACATCCCTGAATAAGTGACTTGCTTTCCTACTTTCTCTGGTGAGCACATGTGCCCTGTAGCAACATTAAAATAATAATAATAGTGACCATAATAAATAAGATGAAATAATCTTTAAAAAAATAACAAGGGACCAGCAGATAGTATAATAGTAATGTTCCTGGACTCCCATGTAGTCAATGAAAGTCTGAGTCCTGAACCCACAACTTAAAAACTCATTCCGAGGACCAGGAGTTGGAGTAACGGCTATGTCACTGGACTCCCTTGTAGTTTACTGCAGTTTGGATCCTGGACCCAGTGGCTTAAACTCTCACCGGGCGCATGTGTGTGCATGGCCAAGATTCCAAGAGGAGAATGCAGGAGAAGGGATTGTGGCATGGTCATACACCCTGGGGAGGTGTGATTTCTCTCTTTCTTTTTTTGTTTTTAAATAATTATTAATTTTATTTTGTCATTCATTTATTTTAATTTGACCAGAGAGAGACAGAGAAAGAGAGAGAGAGAGAAAGTGAGAAAGCAAGCCATTAGGTCTGGGACTTGAACCGTGGTTGTCCACATGGAAGTGTCCAGAGTCTTAACCACCACACCACCTGCTGGTCCCCTCACTTTCTGTTTTTGTCTCTCTCTGTCTTTCTGGTGAACACACATGCCCTGTAGCAAAAACCTCTTAAAAAAACAAACAGACAAAAAGAAAAAAAAAAAAAAAAAAACTCATTCATTCCAGGCACATATGCATGTGTACCCAAAATCCCAAGAAGAGATTGGAGAAGGGAATGCGATATTGCCATCCCCCTGGGGGGTGATTTCTTGCTTTCTGTCTCTCATTCTCTCTGATGAACATACATGCTCTATAGCAAAAATCTCTTTTAAAAAATAAATAAAATAACAAAACTTGTAAGACTCCTATACTTGTTTAGCTTAGATTCTTGTATAGAGAAAACATAAACTGACAATTATAAATTTAGACAAAGGCTGTGAAAAAATAATAACCCAGTTCTATGATCACAGAAGAGAACAGGATCTGCACTGGGTCCAAGGAAGATGTCTGTGTGGAAGCGACAGCTACACTGAGCAATGAAGGATGAGCAGGGAGCAGTTGAACAAAGTAGGAAGGACATTCCAGCCAGTGTCCAGCACGTGCTAAAGCTCTCCTGAGATCTGATTCTAGCCAAGATGGAGTAACAGGAACTGATTTACCTCCCTCCTGGAAACAACCAAAACCCAATAAAGCTAATTAAATGACCATTTTCAAGACCATGAACTTCAGACAAAACAGACAATGATCCCTAGGAGATGATTAACAAACAAAGCAAACCTTACAAATGCCCCTGCTCCCTGCCCTAAGGAAGTCTGCTAGACTCCCTGCATTAAGATGATGAAGGTGAGAGCTTTGTCAACCCAAGACTGACAGAGATCAGCACATAACAACGGAGAGGGGAGACCCCTTTACGTATTTGGTAAAGTAATGAAGAGTGTGTGTGTGACAAGAAACTACTGGAAAAAAAGTCATGTGAAAAGATTAGCCTGGTGCCTTCGGCCAGACTAGGAAATGGGTAATTCACAGCACAATCAACAGAATTCTCAGAAGTCTTGGTATAGTGGCAGGGAATTAGCCCAGGCTGAACACTGCTCTGATCCACCTAATCAATCAAAAAAGCTAGAAAGAGAGGATCAGTTTATAAGTAATTTAACTATATCCCAAAATAATGCTCAAGATGATAAGCAAATGCATGGAAGATATTTTTTAAAAAACCAAATTTTACTTGCATAGATGCAAATTACAATGTCAGGGATGAAAACTACAGGGGATGGAAATGAACATAGATTAGACATCACAAAAGAAAAGATCTGTAAAGTTGAAATATTAGTGAAATGTGAGAAAACCTCAAATAACTAATAATATGGGAGGGATCTTCAAAAAGTTCAAGGAAAATGTGTATTATAAAAAAGAGTGTATTTTAAATTTTTGCACCAAAATAAACTCATACTTTAATTTTCTTTTTCTGTAATTGTTTTGAGGTTTCCTCATGTAAGACCTCAAAGAAAGAAAAGGAGAGCATGACATGAGCATGGATGTAAAATTTTAACCTATTTTAAAACAAAGCACTGGCTCCATGGTCCACTGATAATGGACCAAACAGAAGCTGGAACCTATATAACTCGAAGCCCAGTCTGGTGGCCTTGAAAATGCTGAGCACAGGCACAAGTGCCCAAGGTCTAATGGGCTGTAGGACTGGAGGAAGGGGGTTGTAACATGACCAGACCTAGTAGATGGTGAGCATTTGCCTCTCACATTTGTGGGCACATGCACTCTACTGAATACAGAAAAAAATGTTCAACGTCTAAAGATATCCTCCAGGGGGCCAGTAGGTGGCACGGTGGTTAAGGTGCTAGACTCCCACATGGCCAACTGTGGTTTAAGTCCCAGACCCAGCAGCTTGAGAATCATGCCAGGTGCATGTGTATACATGCCCCAAATAACAGAGAAGATTGGAGGAGAAGGGAATATGGCACAGCTATCCCTCCTTGGGGGTGATTTCCAACTTTCCCTCTCTCTGCCTCTCTGGCACAAAACCCTATGACAAAACAAACAAACAAAACAAAACAAAACAAAAACCTGACACCCTGCAATAGGTAAATGGATAAACTTTGGTGTATCCAAATAACAGAATATTATTTAGCACTAAAAAGAAGTAAATGATCAAGCCATGAAGAGACATGGTAGAATCTTAAATGCATATTACTAAGTGAAAGAGGTCAATCTGAAAAGGCTACATACCGGATGATGCAAGTACATGACACTCTGGAAAAGGCAGTATAAAACCTGTGGTCCTCAGGGCTTGAGGAATAGAGGGAGGAATGAATAGGCAGAGCACAGGGGAGTTTTAGGGCAGCATAAGTGCTCTCTATAAATTCTATAATGATAGAAGTATTTCCTCTGTATACCTTCATCCAAACTCAGAATCCTAATGTAAATCATAACCTTTAGGTGACTATGATGTGCCAAAGGAGACTGATAGGTCCTAGAAGCTGAACTCCTCTGGTGCGGGATGTGGAGAATGTGAGACTATGCAATACTATGTAGGGGCAGGAGGTACTCAGTATGTGGGAATTCTCTGTACCTTCCTCTCAATTTTACTGTGAACCTAAAACTGCTCTAAAAATAATTAAGTCTTTAATTTTTTTTTTCCTCGGGACAGCCAGTGCTGTAGTGGTCAGGGTGCCAGACCCTGACATGGTCAACTATGGCTCTAGTCCTGGAACTGGCACCTTGAAAATCATGCCAGGCACATCCGTGTTTAAAATCCAAGAGGATAATGGAGGAGGAGAGATTTTGGTGTGGCAATCCCTTTTCAGGTGTGATTTCCTACTTTCCTTCTCACAGTTTCCATCTTCCTGGCAAGTGCACACACCCTCCATGCCAAAAACCTTGAATAAATTTCTAAACAAAACTTTAATGAATCAAATTCAATGACATCTTAAAAAGGAAATACACCATGACAAAATGGGATTTCTCTCAGGAACACAGCATTGGTTTAACATTTCAAACTGTGACTCACCACATTAACAAACTACAAGAGAAGAACTGTACGAACATCTCAGTAGATGGAGACATGTGAAAAAAATTCAATGTTCATTCCTGATTTAAAAATAAGTAAATAGGGACCAGCAGTTAGCATAATGGCTATATCGCTAAACTCCTGGCTTAAACTCACACCAGGCGCATGTGCATGTGTGCCGAAGATCCCAAGAGGAGAATGGAGGAGAAGGGATTGTAGTGTGGCCATCTCCCCTTGGGGGTAATTTCTTGCTTTCTATCTGTCTCTCTCTGTCTTTCTGGCAAGCACAAGCGCCCTACATTAAAAACCTCTAATAATAATAATAATAATAATAATAATAATAATAATAATAAATAAGACACTCAAACAAAAACAAACTCTCAGAAAGCTAAGAATATAAAGGAGCCAGGAACAGTGGCACATGCTTGCAATTCCAGCTATTCTGAGGGAGGCAGATTACCAGTTCAATGCCAGCCTGGACAACCCAGCGAGACTCTGACTCTAAAATAAATAAATAACTACAGGTGATATTTTTCATGTGATAAAGAGCCTCTATGATAAAACTATGTTAGCATATGAAACAGTAACATACTGAATACTTTTCCCATGAGATCAAGAACAAGACAGAAATGTCTGTTTTCACTACTTTTATTCAGCATTATACTGAAGATTCTAATCAATGCAGCCGGGCAAGAAAAGGCACAAAAGCACCCAGGGTGGAGAGAAGCACAGCAGTCTTCATTCACAGCCATGACCATAAGTGATCAAACAACCTTACAGTTCAGTCACAGAGTTGATTAGTTGCCACAGAGACCATACTGCAACAAGTGTAATATATGTACTCTTTTTAGTAAGATAATAGTTTGAGAAAGAAAAAGGGTTGACAACCTTTGGTCTACATAGAAAATCTGATGGAATTTGTAAGAAAAGCTATCAGAACCTCTAAGTCAGTTTAACAGGTTGGAGGGTACAAAATCAATTTACAAATGTGAACTGGGTGAGGCCATGGCATGGTGGTTAAAGTGACTGGATCCCACATGACCAACTGCATAGTTCAAGTCCTGGACCTGATGGCTTGAAAAAGACACCAGGCAGGTGTGTATGTATGCCCATTAGCCTGAAAGGAGGGAACAATGGAGGAAAAGGGATTGCTGTGTGACCATTCTCCATGGGGAGTGGTGATTTCTCCCTCACTTTTCTCTATCTCTGTCTGTCTCTGGAGAGCACAAATGCATTCTGGCAAATTAAAAGAAAAAAGCAAATAACTCCATTTCTACACAGTAGTAATAAACAAATGAGAATTTTTAAATTATCATTAATAACTTCATCAAAAATATAAAATATTTGATAAAATACAGAAAATACAGATAAATTTGATAAAAAACATATGCATTAAAATGTATGAAATATTACAAAGATAATTAAATATGATCTATGAAAATGAAATGATACACTTCCTCATTAGGGAAAAGATTCATTATTGTTTGTCTTTTAGATTTAATTTATTTATATGTTGTGATTTTCAAGCCACCAGATCCAGGACTCAAACTGTAGTCAGTCATGTGCGAGCCCAGCACCTTAATCACTATGCCACCTGCTGGCCCTCAGGTCTAAATTTTTAAAAATATGTAATTATGGTTCCAGAGTAGAACACAGTCTAGAGAGGCAAGATAGCAAGGAAAACAGTTTTAAGGTTAACAGCAGTATTCCAGGTGAGGGAGACAAGGGTAACCTGATCTTGGGGAAAGGTGTAGTAGAGAAACAGAGTCAACCAAAAGACTGAGAGTGTCAGTCACACTGAGAAAAGTACAGTGGAAACCATCACAGCTTTTTGGTTGAAGAGGGTACAATATACAGTAGCTCTTACTCTCCTTTAAAGCATACATCTGTGGTGAACAGCACTGTACACTCCGGGCCCTGTTGTGCCGTGTGTGCATCAATTTCAACAACATACATAATAAGGCCTTATGTTTATGCAAAGGTCCTACCTTTAGAGTCCACTCTAAGCACTGCAGGATTCTTGTAATTAGAGTGAGGCAAGTCATGGTCCTCTGAGGCTGCCTGATATGACTGAGTAAAGACATCAAGATTATCCATAGAGTTTATTTGGTTTTTGACCTATAAACAACTAACACTATAGCAAAGTGTTCCTCAGATATTTATAGCATGTACTAAATATACAGAACTTATAATTATCCATCTTTTTAAATGAGCAAAAACACAAGGTACTTCTTAAAAGAACTATGGTCAGAAGACTACTTCTATCAATGGCTACTATTTCATATTCACTTTTTCAGAGTAAATATCTTGACAATGAAATATTTTCTATTTGATTTTCAACATTACGTTTTACAAAGTATTTTTCTTTTTATTTAACTTTTTTTTTTGGAGAGATTTTCACTATAGGGCACGTGCGCTCGCCAGACAGACAGAGAGAGACAGAGAGACAGAAAGTGAGAAATCACCCCCTGGGGGGATGGTCACGCCGCAATCTCTTCTCCTCCATTCTCCTCTCAGCATCTTGGGCATGCACGCATACGCGCCTGGCGTGAGTTTTAAGCCACCAGGTCCAGGACGCAAACCGCGGTCGATTACGTGGGAGCCCAGTGACATAGCCATTACGCTAACTGCTGGTTCCCACATAGTATTTTTCAATGCCAATAATATTTTAGATAATTAATTGTTTTAACAATACCTTCTTCTTTTCCTTAGATGTTTTCTTTGTAGGCCTAAAAAGAAAAAAAAGAACTTTCAGGCAAATATTAAATACATAAATTACAGAGACTAGATAAAAACCTTTTTTTAAAAAATGTTTTTGCCATAGGGCACATGTGGTTGCCAGAGAAAGACAGAGAGAGGAAAAGTGAGAAATTACCCCCTGGGGGGGTGACTGCACCACAGTCCGTTCCCCTCCATTTATCTCTCAAGATTTTGGGCATGCGCACTTATGCATCCACCATGAGTTTCAAACATCCCGATTTGGGACTTGAACCACATTTAGCCATGTGGGTGTCTAGTGATGTAACCATTACACCATCTTCTGGTCCCCAAATGGCATTTTAACCCTCAAAACAATTCTGTGAATTAGGTAACATATGGGGTATTTATTAAGGACAAAACTAGGCCCAGTAATATAATTTGCAAGGCTACGCAGCTAGTCTGTGGCACACCCAGAATTAAAACCCAGGAATTCGGGCTCCAAAACATGTGCTTTACAGTATCAATGAGTGTTTATTTTGAAGTTCCCGTAAGTGATATGATAGCGCATGAACTCATAAGACATTCCTATTTCTTTTTCTTTTTCTTTTTTTGAGACGTTTTTGCTATAGGGCATGTGCACTCGCCAGAAAGAGAGAGAGAGACAGAGAGACAGAAAGCGAGAAACCACCCCCCAGGGGGCATGGCCACACTGCAATCCCTTCTACATTCTCCCCTAGGCATTATAGGCACGCAAGCACATGCTCCCGGCATGAGTTTAATACACCGGGTTCAGGACTTGAACCGTGTTCTACTACATGGGAGTTCAGTAATATAACCATTTTGTCATCTGCTGGTCCAAAGACTATCCGATTTCTACCTAAAATTATACATAGTAATTTCTGAATCTTTAAATATTTTTTTAGATGAGCCAGTAGTGGAATGGAGGTTAGAGAGCTGAATCCCACATGGATGACTGTGTTTGAGTCCCAGACCAGTGCCTTGACTATCACACCAGGCATGAGTGTATGCATACTGAGAGGAGACAGGATTACAGTGTAGTCAACCCCCCTGAAGGGGGCAGTTTCTCACTTTACCTCTCTCTGTCCCTCTCTCTTTCTCTCTCTAGCTGTGTTTCTCTCTTGTGAATGCATGCACCTTATAGCAAATAACAGTAATTCTTTTTGGAAATAAACACGTTATAGATATGAAGAAATTCATCAACAGACATTCATCTGTTCAACTATCATTTCATACATTCAACAAATACTACACGTTACTGACAGAACTGGTACAGGAAAACATGGGTTTTTATACTTAAGAACTGAATAACTGGAAAGAAATAATCTATGACAGTGTGTTTATAGTTTATTTTTCTGTTGTGTATAAACAAAATCCTTCCCTGTTCACCAGAATCTAAACAACTCCTGGGTAAATGGAACTGATATTTTAGAGTATCTTAAGAAGTCACAGCTGTTTGTAATGATAGTGTCAAAGGTACTCTAATACACAGATAGACTCATCAAGGAGGATTCAGTTCTATTCAGGCTAGGGGCCAGCAAGTGGTTGGAGGTTTAGGATCTCACGTGACACTGCAGTTCAAGTTGTGATCCTGGCAGCTTGAAGGACACACTGGTTGTGAGTGTGTGCTTGCCAAAAATTCTGAGAGGAAACTGTAGTAGAAGGGATTGCTGCATGACCTTCCCCTGGGCAATGTTTTCTCACCCACCACACCCTTCTCACTCTGGAGAGGACACATGCCCTATAAGTGGAGGGGAGGAAATCTATTCAGTCTGCCTTAAGTGTTTGTGTTTTTATTATTACATTTTTGAGCGGTTTTTGCTATAGGGCACGTGTGCTCGCCAGACAGACAGAGAGAGACAGAGAGACAGAAAGCAGGAAATCACCCCCCAGGGGGGATGGCCACGCCTCAATCCCTTCTCCTCCATTCTCCTCTTGGGATTTTGGGCACGCACGCACACGCACCTGGCGTGAGTTTAAGCCACCGGGTCCAGGACTTGAACCGTGGTCGACTACGTGGGAGTCCAGCGACATAGCCATCACGCTAACTGCTGGTCCCATTATTACATATTTTTAAAAATGATCTCTGATGCCAGCAGATAGCATAGAAATTACTTGCTGGACTTCCACATGGCTGATCACAGGTCGAGTGCTGAACCAAGAGGCTTGAAAATCAAGCTGGGCTCTGTCTGTCTGGCGAGCGCACGCGCCCTATAGCAAAAACCTCTCCAAAAAAAGAAAAAAGAAAAAAAAAAAAAAAAAAAAAAAAAAAAAAAAAAAAAAAAAAAAAAAAGAAAATCAAGCTGGGCACATGTTCGTGCATGCCTAAAAACCCAGGCGTAGAATGGTGGAGAAAGAATTGCAGCATAATTGTCCCCCTGGAGGGGATTTCTCACTTTCCCTCTATCTCTGTCCCTCCCTCTTCCTAGTGAGCTCATGTGCCATAAGACAAAAATCTATGGGAAAACATTTTTAAATCCAAGTATAATAGTTTAACTTTTTAAAAACTTATTTAATTGTATCTATTATTATTTTCTAATTAAACTAGAGAGAGACAGAAATGGACAGTGAGAAAGCAAGTCACCAGGTCTAGGACTCGAGCCACAGTGGGCCATGTGGTAGTCCAGCACCTTATCCACTAGGCGACCAGCTGGCCCCAAAAGTTTCACTTTTAAGTCATCCTTTGTATGTTGAAGTACATCAGGATATTCATTTCTGAACTAATTTTGAACAAATTCCCTCCTACCATGAAACTATACATGAAAAAGAGCTTTAAGTACAATAATTAACAGTTTACTGTAAATGTTAAAAAACATCTTGTTTTAAGCATTTTAATACTAAGACAGTGGAACAAGTTTAAATTAAATAAACATGTTTTTCTCTGTTAGATCATTTCCAACAGCATACACATATAGTCTAGAAGCATCTCTTTTAAAAGTAAAAAGAGAAAGAAAACTTCTTGGAATTTCACATTCTTCATTTGTCACCAAGTTCTCTCTTGCCTCTACCATTAAAAATTCTCAAAGGAGATGGCTCTACTTACCTCCAAGTCAGGCTTCCCTGGAAACTACTGAAACTGCTCCTTATCAAGGACACCTGCTCTCATTTTTGTCAACTTTTCAACAGCATCAAGACTTAAGTATTCTCTTGCATGGCCTGGTATTATTTCTAGGAAAAGTAAGCACTGCGAATATTCCTTCACAGGAGAATTAAGAAGTTACAGATGTTTACCTTTCTTCTTCCAGATTTCTTTCATGTAAACTGTTGTCAGCATTCATGCATGGTCGACCATCAGAAGGTGAATCAGTCTCCAACACTTGTATAAAACTATAATTTTTTGAGGTACACTTCTTACTTTTATTTTTCTTTATATCCTTCCCATGCAAAGTTGAACTTCTAATTAGAAAAAAAAGTGTTAAGAAAGCCATTGGTTTCTAATAATTATACTGACAAAAGATAACTAATTAAAAAAAAAAAACTCTTTCTTATCTTAATTCATTTACTAATTTAAAAACAATTAGGAAACATCAACTATATTCAAGGAAATGTATACCCTCAGCTTCAAAAAAGAGATAAAAGGTACAAATTGACACATGAGTTAATCTATAAAAAAGTTGTGTCAAAGCACAAGAAAGGCTTTATATTAAAGAGGTAAAATATAGAAGAGGAGCTCTCCAGACAAAAAGTGGGAAACAACCATTTCACTTAGAGAACAGAGTGTGAGCACAAAGATAAGACACAGGGAGGGCAGGTGTTCACTTAAGAACTCCAAAGGAAAGCAGGAAATGCAGGGAAGCTAGAACTGGAGATGAACGCCACTCTGCAGGGCAATGTTGTTCCAGAAGCTGGTGCTCGCCCCTTATCAGGAACGACTGTAAGACATGGAAGCAGTACAGATTAGTGCTATTACTTTTGCTATTATTTACATATATTATAATGTTTAATTTTAATAATGTTTTTTAACCTAACACGAGGCATATATAACATGAAGGAAGTAACTAGGGCAATTCTGGGTTTGGGAGGACCTCATTTTTAAAATAAAAATTGTTACTATATATAGTTCATAAAAAGAACAGTCTGGGGACCAGCAGTTAGTGTAATGGCTATGTCACTGGACTCCCATGCAGTCAATGACGGTTTGCGTCCCAGACCTGGTGGCTTAAACTCACGCCGGGCGCATGTGTGTGCGTGCCCAAGATCCCAAGAGGAGAATGGAGGAGAAGGGATTGCAACTTGGCCATCCCCCCTGGTGGGTGATTTCTCACTTTCTGTCTCTCTGTCTCTCTCTGTCTGTCTGGTGAGCACACGTGCCCTATAGCAAAAAAAAAAAAAAAAAAAAAAAAAAAAAAAGAAAAAGAAATAAAAAACGAAAAAAAAAAGAACAATCTGGTTAGCTATGATTTTGTTTCAAAATAAAATGACTAGCCAACTTGTGTGTATGTTTAGCCTAGTACCAATTCTAATATAAATAGAAAATTGTAATTATTTTTCATGGAGTAAACAACATGCATAGGAACATCGCTATTATATGCCTACATAAATTTCTAGAAACACTAAAAGTTCCCACTATAGATAATTATATTAGGAGTTGATTATGAACCCATAAAAGGACCAAAAGCAAAAGTGTAAGTGACAATGATCTACAAAAGATATGTAAAAAAATCTTCAAGTTAAAACTAAACAGGTAAAAAAGAGAAATTGTTGACATCAATCATTACACAATTCTTTTTGACTTTAACTTTAAACTTCAAAAATAAATCTACAGTTTACAAATATGAAACAGCTTTCATACTAACATAGTTGAGGGAAGGCAACTTATTTTTTTCTTTTTAATTTGCTATGGGTGCAAGTGCTTGGCAGAGAGAGAGAGAGACCCCCTGAAGGAATGGCTGCACTGCAATCACTTCTTCTCCAAGGTCTTAACTTTTACTCTAAAAACTTCTTTACTAAAATTTTTATAAATACATTTTCCATTACACACTGCTATTCCTGGCTGATATTTCTATAATTTCTGTAGTAGAATACACAAAATCTTTCACAAAATTCTTTCTTGGAAAGATCTTTTGCTGCCTGGAATCCTTTCTACCATGTTGGTAAATCCTCTACCATACTTCCCTGGTAAAGTGTGATTATCCATGTTATTCAGTCGGGCCTCACTCAGCCCTGACATAAACAAACATTTCCAAAAACAATTCCCAGGTCCAGGGTTGAATGTGTACTGCATGTCTTGGAGGTCTGTGACGCCCTTTGTAAGAAGCCATAAGTCCTGGGTTTATCCCAGTAATCACAATGTCCAAGTTGAAGATCAAAATGTCAGGGAGAGGGACCAGCAGTTAGCGTAATGGCTATGTCACTGGACTCCCATGTAGTCGACCGCAGTTTGTGTCCCAGACCCGGTGGCTTAAAACTCATGCCGGGTGCGTGTGTGTGCATGCCCAAAATCCTGAGAGGAGAATGGAGGAGAAGGGATTGTGGCATGACCATTCCCCCTGGGTGATTTCTCACTTTCTGTCTCTCTCTGTCTGTCTGGCAAGTGCACGTACCCTTTAGTGAAAAACCTCTTAAAAAAAAAGGGAGAATCTGGTCCAAAATTCAGCTTCTGAAACACCATTAAATGGTTTACTTTCTTTTTCATTTAAAACGTGTCTGTAGTTTTTTCTTGCTTTTCTTTTGATTTTGCCGATTTACCATATTTTGTTAACTCAGTGGGTTTTTTGGATTCCACTATTTTTGTTTGTTTGTTTTATGGTTTTTTTTTTTTTTGGTTCTGTTGTTCCTAGTTTTCTTTTCTTTCCTTTTGGAGCCTCTTGCACAGGTTTTCAAGCAGGAACTTCTGCTGTCCCTGGCTGTTCATTCATAACTGCCATGTTAGGAGTTTGGACATTATTTGTTGAAATGGACATGTATAAAAACTTGAGTTTGCTGAAGGGAATAGCTGCTGGTGTTCTCAGTTTCCATTACCTGTGGCCACACACTCGGGTCACTCTTCTGGCCAGGAGATGGGCCACTGGTCTCTGGAGTGGGGCAGCGCAGGCATGGTGACATGACAGTACCTGAGACCCGGACCTGATCACTGGCAGTACCTGGATGGCATTTGGCCTTGGCTCCTACACTGAGCCTCTGTTACCACCCAGAACATCAAATTACTTTTAAGAGATTTTTTTTCTATAGAGCATGTGTGCTAGCCAGAGAGACAGAGAGAGACAGAGAGATGGAAAGTGAAAAATAACTCACCATGGGGGTAGGCCATTCCACAATCCCTAATCCTCCATTCTCATCACAGGATTTTGGGCATACACACACATTTGTCCTGCATGAAATTTGAGCTGCAAGTGGGGGCCTTGAACTACAGTCAACTATATGCAAGTCCAGCAATATAACCATTACGCCACCTGCTGGTCCCGAGAACAACATTATAATATGTCTATGTAAATTTACGAAAGACTGAAATTTCCCACCAAAGATAAATATATTAAGAGTTGACTATGAGTACATAAAATTACCAAAACCAAAAGGAAAAATAAAAATAATCTATGAAACAAAGTTATATAAATAACTCTTTAAGTTAAAACTGGGCATCTAGACAAAGAAATTATACAGCCAGAAATCACTGAACACTTCTTTTCAACCTAAAGTTTAAACTATAAAAAAATCTGCAATTTATGAATATGAAACAGCTTTCACTTCAAACATAGTTGAGGGAAGGCAACATTTTTTTTTTGGAGAGGTTTTTTTGCTATAGGGTGCGTGTGCTCGCCAGACAGACAGAGAGAGACATAGAGACAGAAAGCGAGAAATCACCCCCCCAGGGGGGATGGTCACGCCGCAATTTCTTCTCCTCCATTCTCCTCTCGGGATCTTGGGCACGCACGCACTTGCGCCCGGTGTGTTTTAAGCCACCGGGTCCAGGACGCAAACCGCTGTCAACTACATGGGAGTCCAGCAACATAGCCATTGCACTAACTGCTGGTTCCCTTTTTTTTTTTTTTTTTTTTTTTTTTAATTTGCTATTGAGTGCAAATGTTGAAAGAGAGAAGGCCCCTGAAGGAATGACTACACTACAACCCCTTCTCCTTTCACTACTAGATCCTGGGTACCCATGCACATGTGCCCAATGTGTTCTTCTATCAATGAGGTCTGGGACTTGAACCATGTGGTCAACCCTGTGGGATGAAGCCACCCTAACTACTATGTCACAAGTTGGCACAAAAAGCAACAGCAAAACATAAGATATCTGGTCAAATTCATCCTAAGGTTAGGAAAGCACTTCCCCACAGCCATGGTCACACAGCAACAAGAAAGACTTTTAAAATTTTATTAATTAATTTATTTTTTAGAAAGAAAGAAGGCAGAGAGACAGCACCCCCAATAACGTCCTGCTGCTGAAACTGAATTCTAGCCTTATCGAGTCCAAGAACATAGAAATGCAAAACCCAGGCACTCAGAAATGTCTGTGGATGCAAACTCAGCACCTTTTCCTATGGACTAGACCCACAAAGCACTGTGTTGTACACATGTGCCACCATCAAGGAATCAGCCAGTTTTACATGTTCTCAGTCAATGACCAATCAGTTTACTTATCAAAACTCAATGTAACCCACTTGCTTTAGAAAGAAAGTCTATCCAAGAAAAACCCACTCGGATAAACACGCCTTCCAGTGTCAACAAATTGACATCACTCTCACTGAATAACCATGCCGCTACGGAGGATGTCAACCCATTTGTGGCTCTGGAGGTCTGCTGGTCCTGAATCTCTACTCTTCCTAGAATTTTATATTAGATCAAGAGCTTGCTAAGTTCAAAGAGACTGTGCCTGGCCAGCCGAGCAATGGTTACCATGGGAGAAAGCAATAAATTCTGATGTCATCTTTTATTTCAATTACTAAAACGTTCCATCTATGACATCAGCTTTTTCAGTCCAGTAATTTACTACACCCTCATTTTTCTTATTAAAATACCAATGAAGTTTGTGTTTTCTCTGATCCATTTTACCATAAGTACTGACGGAAAAAACATAGCGAGTAAGTAGCAAATTATTAATATAGACAATATAACCGATTACAAAGAACCAAGAGGCCAGTAGCTGGTATGGAGATGAGAGTGCTAGATCCCAAATGGCTTACTTCAGTTTCAGCCCCAGACCTGGTGGTTTGAAATCATGCCAGATGCATGTATCTGTGTGTGCCCAAAATCCCAAAAGAAGAAACAATTGTACTATGGCCATCCATCCACTTGTCCTGGGTTGGACCTCAAACTCACTGTATATCTCTTGTTCAAACTGAAACTCTCTCACCAGAGAAACTCTCTGTCATGAGGGCATGTGCTTTATAGCAAAAAAAGGAAAAAAAAAACAAAGAAAAAAATTTAGAAATGAAAAGACTATACATAGGCCATGATGGAAAGCTGTTTACAATAATATAGAGATTATTCTTTCAGAAAGAAAAGAATCAAGAGACTCATTCTTTTGTTCAAGAGTGTTTTCATATATTCAACAAATATTTATCATAGCATGTTTAAATGCATAGTATGTTTTCTTTTCTTTTTTTTCTTTGAGAGGTTTTCGCTATAGGGTGCGTGCGCTCGCCAGACAGACAGAGAGAGACAGAGAGACAGAAAGCGAGAAATCACCCCCCAGAGGGGATGGCCATGCTGCAATCCCTTCTCCTCCATTCTCCTCTCGGGATCTTGGGCACACACGCCCACGTGCCTGGCGTGAGTTTAAGCCACCGGGTCCGGGACACGAACCGCGGTCAACTATGTGGGAGTCCAGCGACATAGCCATTATGCTAACTGCTGGTCCCCATAGTATGTTTTCATGAAATGACTGGTGCAGAAGTCAATGGGTTATTATACTTGAAAACTTAGGAACTAGAAAGCAATCATCTATGACAATTTTTCTACAGTTTACATTTGTATGGGATGTAAACAATATCACTTCTATTCACAGAGTCTAAATAATTTTGGGTAGGTAGAACTGATATTTTAGGGTATTTCAGGAAATCACAATGTACTGTAGCACATAGACTCAATTCTACTCATTGTATGGGCCATCAGGTAGTGGGGAGGTTAAGATTTGGATTCCCACAAAGAAGAGTGTGCAGTTCAAGTCCCAGTCCTGCCGAGCAGCTTAAACAGCATGCTGGATACGTTAGTATGCATGCCAAAAATCCTGAGAAGAGAGTGTAGAAGATCAAATTCAGACAAGGCCATCGACCCAAAAGATTTTTTTTTTTTTTGAGAGGTTTTTCGCTATAGTACATGTGCGCTCGCCAGACAGACAGAGACATAGAGACAGAAAGCGAGAAATCACCCCCCAGGGGGGATTGGTCACACCGCAATCCCTTCTCCATTCTCCTCTTGGGATCTTGGGCACGCACACACACGCGCCCGGCATGAGTTTTAAGCCACCAGGTCCGGGACACGAACCACGGTCAACTATGTGGGAGTCCAGCAACATAGCCATTACACTAACTGCTGGTTCCCAAAAGAAGTTTTCTAACATCTACCCCTCACAATCCACTCCCTCTGGCTAACACAAATGCCCTTAAAGGGATAAAACACTAAAAAAAGTTATTGTTTTTTTTTCTCATTTATTTGCTACCATCATGATTATTTGATTCTGATTTGATAAGAGAGAGAGACAGACAGAGAAAGCTGCAATGACTGGAACTTGAACCAAATTGCCGTATGGGAGTCCTGTGCCTTTTAACAAACAGGCTAACTGCTGGTTCCAAAATTAAAAAATACTATTCAGGCTGGTTTGCATGTGTGTATTTAGTAAGTTTATAATTACTTAAAAAAATCATGTATGATAGTTTAAATTAATGCCATTTTTTATATGTTGAAATACCTTATGATATTCCATTTCTAAATTAACTTTGAATAAATGTCCTCTTAACATGAAAGTTTACGTGAATGAAACTATTTTTTTTATATACAGAAGTTTTGGCTATAGGGTGTATGCACTTGCCAGAAAGACAGAGAGAGACAGAGAGACAGAAAACCTGAAATCACCCTCCAGGAGGGATGGCCACAAAGCAATCCCTTCTGCTCCATTCTCCACTGGGGATGTTGGGAACACACGCACATGTGCCCAGCGTAAGTTTAAGCCACCAGGTCTGGGACTTGAACCATGGTCAACTACATGAGAGTCTAGCGACATAGCCATTATGCCAACTGCTGGTCCCAACATGACTGAAATTTTAAAGAACATTTATTAATATTTTATTGTAAAACTGTAAAAAGGTAATGTTTCAAGCCTTCTAATACTTAGAACTTAGAATAAATTTAACTATAATAAACGTCTCTACAGGATCATTTTCAATAGCATACAAACATAATCTAGAAGTAACTGACTTAAGATAAAAAAAGAAAGAAAACTTCCTGGAACCCTATGTTCTTCATTTATTATCGAGTTTTCTCTTCCCTTTACCACTGATAATTCTGAAAGGGGATTTCCATACTTACCTCACAGTCAGGCTTCCCTCGAATCTACTGAAACTACTTCTTATCAAGGACGCTTGTTCTCATTTTTGTCAACTTTTCAATAGAATCAACTGTTGAGTGTTCAATTGTTTTGTCTGATGACTACACTATCTTTGGTGTGTTTCTAGAAAAAGTCAGCATTGCTAATATTCCTTAACAAGAAAATCAAAAAGTTACAGATATTTACCTTACTCCTTCTGGATTTATTTCATGAGAACTGTTGACAACACTCACACCTCGTCGACCATCAGAAGGTGAATCGGCCTCAAACTCTTGTATGTCCCTACAGTTAGTCGAGTTCCATTTTTCATTTTCATTCTTCTTTGTGTCCCTCACACTCAGAGTAGATTTGCTACTTGGAAAGAAATCCATTAAAAAAGCATTTGGTTTCTAATAATTATAAAAATGACAACAAAAACAACATCAAAAATCCACAAATCCCAGAAAGAAATAACTATTAAAAAAATGTCAACTCTTTCTCATCTTAATTTATTTACTGCTTTATAAACAATCCCATATGTCAACTATATCAAAGGAAGTATATACTCTCAGCTTCAAAATGAGGAAAAATGGTACAAACTGACACATGAGCTGATCTATGATAAGTTATACCTAAGCACAAAAAGGCTTCATGTTAAAAAGGTAAAATGTAAAAGAGCTCACAACTCGAAAATTGGAAAATAAAACTTTCGACTGAGCAAACAAAGAGTGAGCACCATTTTAGACACAGGGAGTGCAGGCAGGTGTTTCCACAAGAACTTGAAAGTATAAAATGCAGGATAGCTAGTACTGGAGTTGAAGGACACACTACAGGAAAAGGCTGTTCTAGAATAAAGAGCTCACCCCCTATCAGGAAGGACTGTTAAGACTTGAATGCAATACCGATTAGTGCTATCATTTTCAGTATTATTTACATATAAAATGATATTTAATTCTAATAAAGTTTTTTTTAACATACTGTGAGGGTCATGTAGCATGAGAGAAGACATTATAAAAATACTCACATTTAGTGGGAACCTATTTTGAAAATACCCAGATGTCATTTTATATAATTCAAACCTATAGTCTGGTTAGTTAAGATTTTGTTCGAAAATAAAATGACTTGAAAATTTTCTTTATATTTTGCCTAATACCTAATTCTAATATAAATAGAGAATGGTCATTACGTTTTTATGCAGTAAACAGCATACATAAAAACATTATATTTCCTTTAAGGGGCATTTTTACTATGGGTGCATGCACTAGCCATAGAGAGAGAGAGAAAGAGAGACAGAGGTAGAAATAACCCCCCAGGAGGCCTGGCCATTTCAAAATCTCTTCTCCTCCATTCTCAGGTCAGGATTTGGGGCACACATGCTAAAGCATTCGGCATAAATTTAAAGCAGCCGTTCTTGAACTTGAAACCATATCGGTTATGTGAAAGTCTAACATTGTAATAGCCATTACACCACCTGCAAGTCCCAAGAACCACACTATTATAAAAACTACATCAATTTAAGAAGACTGAAATTTCCCACTAGAGATTATTACATTAGGAGTTGAGTATAAGCAAATAAAAGTACCTAAAACAAAATAAAACACAACTAAAAATTATGTATGCAATAATAGTTATGTAAAAACTCTAGTTAAGACTAGGCATCAAGAAAAGAGAAGAAACTATCCAGACAGAAATCGGGACATACTTCTTTTTGATCTAAACTTTAAACTGTAAAAAGTTTTATAATTTAAGAATACAAAAGAGCTCTTCACTTCAAACATGCTTTAGGGAAGGCAACACATAATTTTTTTCCTTTTAATTAGCTATTGGGTGCTGTTGCTTGGAAGAGGATAGAGGAAGAGAGAGAGAACACCTGAGGGAATGGCTACTCTGCAAGCCCTTCATTCTTTCTCTTCTCAGGATCTTGAACACCCAGACACATGTGCCCAGTGTGTCTCTCTTACTGTGAGGTCTGGAACTTGAACAATGTAGACGACCAAGTGGGATGAAGACACCATAACTCCTATGCACCAGGTGGCCCAATGCAACATCTAAACATCTAAGGCATCTGGTCAAAGTCATCTCAAGGTTAGAAATGGACTGACCCACAGCCATGGTCATACAGCAACAAGAACACATTTTACATTTTTATTCTTTTATTCATTTATTAATAAGGCAAGACAAAGAGCAGCCCCAATAAGGTTCTGATTCTGAAACTGAATTCTAGCCTCACCCAATCCCAGACCATGGGCAAGCAAATGCCTGGCACTCAGGGAGGTCTCCGGACACAAACACAGCACCTTCTCCTGAGGATTAGATTCACAGAGCATTGAGTTTATTGCTGTGCCATCACCCTGCCCCTGTTTTACATGTACTCAGTCAGTGACCACTAACCTTACTTATCCGTTCTCCACATCAGTGACTTCCTTCAGAAAGACAGTTTACCCAAGACAAATACATTCTGATAAACATGTATTCCACTGTCAACCAGTGGCCAACAAGCATTGTATAACCAGACCATGACCGAAAACGTCACCCCACTTGCAGCTCTGGAGGACTGCTGGTCTTGAATCTCCACTCTGGCCGGAACTATATATAAGATAAGCAGGCTGCTCAGTTAGAAGTGACTGGGCCTGAAGCGAGGCACTGGTTACCATGCAAGAAAGCAATAAATTCCGATGTTCTCTTTTATTTCAATTACAGAAAATTTCATAATCCTTGGACATCAACTTTTCAGTCTATTAACTTACTACATCCTTATTTTTCTTAATAAAATAGCAATGAAGTTTGTATTTTCTCTGATCCATTGCTCCATAAATACCAGTGGAAAAAAACATGGTGTGTAAGTGAAAATTCTTAATATACAGAATATAACCTATTACAAAGAGCCAAGAGGAAAGTAGGTGGTGTGGATGTTAGACTGCTGGATCCCAAATGGTCTATTACAGTTTTAGCCCCTGACCGGGTGGTTTGAAAATCATTCCAGGTGCATGTATGTATGTGTGTGCCCCAAATCCAAAGCCAAAAATGAATAGCAGTGTGCCCATCCCTCCACCTGCCCTGGGCTGGTCTTCACATTCACTGTATCTCTCTTGTTCAGTTTCTCTCTAGTGAGTGCATGGGCTTTATAGCAAGTAAAAAAAATACAGAAAGAAAGTAAATTTACAAATAAAAAGACTATCCATAGGTCATTGTGGAAAGCTGCTTACAATAATATAGAGATGATATTTTCATAAATAAATGAATCATGAGACTAATCTTTTTTCCAACAGTTGTTTCATACATGAAATAAATACTTATCAAATGCATAATATGTGTTAATGACATTCCTGGTGCAGGGAAATGTATTTTTTTTTATAATTGAGAGCTTGATAACTGGAAAATAATAATCTATGACAGTTTGTTTATAGTTTACATGTTGTGTATGTGTTTGTGCAGGACAACAACCCTGAGAAGAGTATGTAGAAGATGAAATTGTGGCATGGACATCACCACAAATGATATTTTCTTACATCCACCCCTCACATTCCACTCTCTCTGGAGAGTACACATTTCGTTAAGGGAAAAAATCAAACTAAATAAAGTTTCTTTTTTTTCCTTTTCAGTTCATTTATTATCATCATGGTTATTTGATTCTAATTTGTTGAGAGAGAGGAGAGAGAAAGAGAGAAAACAAGAAAGAGAGAGAGAAAGAGAGAGAGAGGGAGGGAGAGAGAGAAAGCTGCCATGGCCAGGACTTGAACAAAGTTGGCCATATGTTAGTTCATTGCCTTTTAACCACCAAGCCACATGCTGGCTCTTAAAAAAAAAATATTCAGCTTGGTTTGAGTGTGCGTATTGTGAAGTTTATAATGACATATTTTAAAAACCTGTGTATGAAAATTTACCTTTATGTCATCCTTTACATGTTGAAATACATTGTGATATTTCATTTCTGAATTAATTTTAAATGACAGCCCACTTATCATAAAAGTTTATATGAGTGCAAATTTTAAGAACAATTATTAATATTTTGCTGTAAAAATATAAAAGGATAATGTTTCATGACTTCTAATACTAATTCCATAAAACAAATGTAAATATAATAAACAAATCTATAGGATCATTTCCAACAGCTACAAACATAACCTAAAAGCATCTGTTTTAAGATTGAAAAAAGAAAGAAAACATCCTGGAATCCCAAGTTCTTCATTTATTACCTAGCTCTCTCTTACCTTTACTATTAAAGATTCTCAGAGGAGATTTCTACACTTACCTCACTGTCAGGCTTTCCTA
The DNA here is from genome assembly GCA_026018925.1 of Tupaia tana. Classification (NCBI taxonomy): domain Eukaryota; kingdom Metazoa; phylum Chordata; class Mammalia; order Scandentia; family Tupaiidae; genus Tupaia; species Tupaia tana. The sequence goes on along the minus strand of JAKSZU010000004.1, from coordinate 113,388,042 downwards.
AAAACTACTGAAACTCCTCATTATCAAGGACACTTGCTCTCATTTGTGTCAACTTTTCACTAGAATCAACAGTTGAGAGTTCTCGTTTCACCCGATGACTACACTATTCTGCTGTGTTTCGAGAAAAAGTAACCAGTGCTAATTTTTGTCACAGGAAAATGAAAAAGTTGTAGATGTTTACCTGACTCCTTCCGGTTTTATTTTATGAGAACTGTTGACAACATTCCCACCTGGTCGAACATCAGAAGGTGAATCAGTCTTCAGTGCTCGTAAAAACCTACATTTCATTGAGGCCCATTTCTCATTTTTATTCTTCTTTGTGTCCTTCACACTCCGAGTAGTATAGCTACTTGGAAAGAAATACAGTAAAAAAGATTTTGGGTTCAAATAATTATACAGAAAATAAAAATAGAACATATCAAGAACATCTAGTTCTAAAAAAAAAAAAAAAAAAAAAAAAAAAAAAACCTCGACCCTGTCTCAACATAATTTATTTACCTATTTAAAAATGATTCTGACATGTCAACTATATCCAAGGAAGTGTATGCTCTCACCTTAGAAAGGAGGATAAATAGCACAAGTTGACACATTAGCTAACGTATGAAAAGTAGTACCTAAACACAAAGAAGGCTTTATATTAAAGAGGTAAATATAGAAGAAAAGCTCTTAGGCCAAAAAGCAAGAAAAACTTTTCTACTTAGCAAACGAAGTGTGAGCACAAAGATTAGACACAGAGACTGCAGGTGTTTCTATAAGAACTTGAAAGTAAAGTATAAAAGGCAAGAAAGCTAGTATTGGAGATGAACGCCACACTACATGGCAATGTTGTTTTAGAATGAGGTGCTCACCCCCTTCCAAGAATGACTGTTAAGTCTTGTTATGAGATTAGTGCTATGCCTGTTGGTATTATTTATATATGTAACAATGTTTAATTTTAATTATTTTCTAACATACAGTAAAAGACGTATAACATGATAGAAAAAACTATTAAAATACAGGCGTTTTGAAGACCTTATTCTCAAAATACCCAGCAGTCACTTTATATAGTTTAATATCCAAAAATGAAATCATTATACCACCTACAGGTGCGGAGAACAACACTATTATATGCCTACATAAATTTAAAAAGAAGATGGAAATTTCCCACTAGAGATTATTACATTAGGAGTTGACTTTAGGCTCACAAAAGCACCAGAAACAAAAAAGAAAACTAACAATGATCTATGAAGTAAAGGATATGTAAATAACTTCAGACTAAGCATTAAGAAAAAAGAAGAAATTATCCAGACATAAATAATTATACAATTCCATTTTACAAATATATAAACTGCAAAAGGTGTGTCTACAATTTAAGAGTACAAAACAGCTTTTCACTTTAAACATATTAGAGGGAAGGCAACAGTTTTTTTTTCCTCTGAATAAGCTATTGGATGTTGGTGCTTGGAAGAAGGGAAAGAGAGACAAAGAGAGAGAGACACAGAGAGAGAGAGAGATGGAGAGAGAAGTCCTGAAGGTAAGGCTACACTGTAATCCCTTCTCCTCCACTTTCTCCTCAGGACCTTGGGCACACACACACAACATGCCCAGTGTGATTCTCTAGCTGTGAGTCTGGGATTTGAACCATGTAGTCGACCCTGCGAGATGAACTCATCATAACTACTATGCCACCAGCTGGTCCAAAGGCACCATCTAAAATGAAGACATCTGTTCAAAGTAATGTCAAGGTTTGGAATAGACTCACACAGAGCCATATGAAAGCATTTTAAATTTTTATTCATTTATTCATTTTTTAATAGAGAAAGACAGAGACAGAGAGACAGCACCTCTATTAAGGTTCTGATGCTGAAGCTGAATTCTAGCCTCATCCAGTCGTAGAACAAGGGAAAGCAAATGCTTGGCACTCAGAAATGTCTGTGGATGCAAACTCAGCACCTTCTTCTATAGACTAGACCCACAAAGCATTGTGTTGTACTGCTGTGCCACCATCCAGGAATCAGCCAGGTTTAAAGGTTCTCAGTCAGTGTCCACTCGGCTTACTTATCAACACTCCATATGAGCCACTTGTTTTGGAAAGGAAGTCTATCCAAGACAAACCCACTCTGATAAACACACCTTCCAGTGTCAACAAATTGACATCACTCTCACCGAATAACCATGTCACCATAGAGGATGAAAACACACTTGTGGCTCTGGACGTCTGCTGGTCCTGAACCTCTACTCTTCCCAGAATCCTGTATTACATCAACAGCTTGCTCAGTTCAAAGAACTGTGCCTGGCTAGCTGAGCACTGATTACCTTGAGAGAAAGCAATAAATTCTGATGTCGTCTTTTATTTCAATTACTAAAACGTTCAATCTTTGACATCAGCTTTTTCAGTCTATTAATTGACTTATTTTTCTTATTAAAATACCATTGAAGTTTGTGTTTTCTCTGATCCATTTTACCATAAGAACTGACGGTAAAAAACATAGCGAGTAAGTAGCAAATATTTAATATACATAATATAACCGATTACAAAGAGCCAAGAGGCCAGCAGGTGGTGTGGAGGTGAGAGTGCTGGATCTCAAATGGCCTACTTCAGTTTCAGTCCCAGACCTGGTGGTTTGAAATCATGCCAGATGCATGTATCTGTGTGTGCCCAAAATCCCAAAAGAAGAAACAATTGTACTATGGCCATCCATCCACTTGTCCTGGGTTGGACCTCAAACTCACTGTATATCTCTTGTTCAAACTGAAACTCTCACCAGAAAAACTCTCTGTCATGAGGGCATGTGTTTTATAGCAAAAAAAGAAAAGAAAAAGAAACAGAAGGAAAGAAAATTGAGAAGTGAAAAGAATATACATAGACCATGATGGAAAGCTGTTTTACAATAATCAAGAGATTATTTTTTCATAAAGAAATGAATCAAGAGACTCATTCTTTTGTTCAAGAGCTGTTTCATATATTCAACAAATATTTACCATAGCATGTTTAAATGCATAGTATGTTTTCATGAAATGACTGGTGCAGAAGTCAATGGGTTATTATACTTGAAAACTTAAGAGCTAGAAAGCAATCATCTATGACAATTTTTCTACAATTTACATTTGTATTGGCTGTAAACAATATCACTTCTCTTCACAGAGTCTACATATCTTTTGGGTAGGTAGAACTGATATTTTAGGGTATCTCAGGAAATCACAATGTACTGTAGCACATAAACTCATCAAGGAGGACTCAATTCTACTCAATGTATGAGCCATCAAATAGTGGCAAGGTTATGATCTGGATTCCCACACAGAAGAGTGTGCAGTTTAAGTCCCAGTCCAGCCGAGCACCTTAAACAACGTGCTGGGTACGTTAGTGTGCATCACAACAATCCTGAGAAGAGACTGTAGAAGATGAAATTCAGGCAAGGCCATCGACCCAAAAGATGTTTTCTAAAATCCACCCCTCACACTCCACTCTCTCTAACTAGCACACACTTCCTTAAGGGGACAAAACACTAAAAGATGTTGTGTTGTTTTTTCTTTTCATACATTTACTATCATTATGTTTATTTCATTCTGAGTTGATGAGAGAGAGAGAGAGAGAGAGAGAGAGAGAGAGAGAGAGAGAGAGAGAGAGAGAGAGAAACCTGCCATGGCTGGAACTTGAACCAAGTTTCCATATGGGATTCCAGTGCCTTTGAACAACCTGGCTACCTGCTGGCTCCTAAACTAAAAAAATATTATTCAGGCTGGATTGTGTGTGTGTATTTAGTAAGTTTATAATTACTTTTTTATAAAAAAAATCATGTATGATAGTTTAAATTAATGCCATCTCTTATATGTTGAAATACCTTGTGATATTCCATTCTGAACTAACTTTCAATAACTGTCCTCTTCACGTTAAACTTTACATGAATGAAACTTTTGTTTTTATGGAGAAGTTTTTGCTATAGGGTGTATGTGCTTCCCAGAATGACAGAGAGAGACAGAGAGACAGAAAGCCTGAAATCACCCTCCGGGGTGATGGCCACATTGCAATCCCTTCTGCTCCATTCTCCACTGGGGATGTTGGGCACACACACACACATGTGCCCAGCATAAGTTTCAGCCACCAAGTCTGGGACTTGAACCACAGTCAACTACATGAGAGTCTAGAGACATAGCCATTATGCCAATTGCTGGTCCCAACATGACTTAAACTTTAAAGAACAATTATTAATATTTTATTGTAAATCTGTAAAAAGATAATGTTTCAAGCCTTCTAATACTTAGAACTTAAAGCAAATTTAACTATAATAAACATCTCTATAGGATTATTTCCAACTGCATACAAACAATATAGAAGCAACTGTTTTCACATTAAAAAAAAAAAGAAAGAAAACTTCCTGTAATCCTACATTCTCCATTTATTACCTAGTTTTCTGTTGCCTTTATCATTACAAATTCTCAAAGGAGATTTCCACACTTGCCTCACAGTCAGGCTTCCTTCGAATCTACTGAAACTGCTTCTTATCAAGGACACTTGTTCTCATTTTTATCAACTTTTCAATAGAATCAACAGTTGAGTGTTCTCTTGTTTCATCTGATGACTACACTATTCTGGTATGTTTCTAGAAAAAGTCAGCCTTGCTAATATTCCTTCACAAGGAAATCAAGAATTAGAGCCGTTTACCTTACTCCTTCTGGATTGATTTCATGTGAACTTTTGGCAATATTCACACTTCGTCGACCATCAGAAGGTGAATCGGCCTCCAACACTTGTATATCCCTACACCTTGTCGAGCTCCATTTTTCATTTTCATTCTTCTTTGTGTCCCTCACACTCAGAGTAGAATTGCTACTTGGAAAGAAATCCATTAAAACAGCATTTGGTTTCTAAGAATTATAATAATGGCAGCAACAACAACAACAAAAACCCACAAATCCCAGAATGAAATAACTATTTAAAAAAATACCAACTCTTTCCCATCTTAATTTATTTACTTATTAAAAAACTAGGGAGAAATGTTCACCTGTGGAAATACCCATTTTGTATGACAAATAATAATGTGATTGAATGTATGGAAGAAAATGAAATGAAAAAAATAAATAAATTTAAATAATAATAATAATCACAATAAATAAAATGAAATTCAAAAAGAAAAAAAAATGAATAGAGAAAGAAAGGGTTTGGAACCAAAAGAAAATAAACACATTCATGTTGGTGCCAATATATTCCTGAGACAAAAGTCACAGTATCTGCTGACTTTTGGAATAGAAATAGGTAATACAAGAAAAAAAATGTGATTAGTTATCACTCTAATTTTTTTATCTAAGAACTGTGTATTTAATTCCACCATCATTAATATTAAAATTTGCTATAAGTTATGCACACTCACCAGAGAGATTTCGGAAGGAAAAGTGAGAAAGCAAGTTACCATGTCTGAGACTCAAACTGCAATAAGTCTTGTGGGAGCCTAGGTCTTTTTTGGTATTATTTTAATTTCTTTTATACATTCAATCACTATACATCACTTTGCCTGTAAAGTGAATTTGCCAACATGAATTCATTTATCTCCAGTCCAGTTAGAGATGCCCTACATGTTATCATCAACAGACTATAATCAATTTATGTGTCCCAAAAACGTTGGTCTCTCTAGTTTTTCTCCTTAATGTCTTCCCTCAGACTCTCCTCCCATCGTCTTCCCACACTGGGATCCTAACTGCCATGACACCTGCTGACCCTCACTGTAATTCTTTGAGGACATATTGGGTTGTAAGAGTCACGATGTATATTTTAGTTTTTTACTATTTTCTATGGAAAAATGTGTCATGACTTTTTAGACAGTCCAACAATATTGCATCAGTATTACCAAAAGTAAATACATACTAGAGTAAATATTAGACACACCACCTGTTTTTCTACGATAAAAAAAGCAAATAAAAAGAAAACAATCCCATATGTCAACTACATAAAAGGAAGTATATATTCTCAGCTTCAAAATGAGGAAAAATGGTACAAACTGACACATGAGCTGATCTATGATAAGTTATCCCTAAGCACAAAAAGGCTGTATGTTAAAGAGGTAACATGTAGAAGAGCTCACAAGTCGAAAATTGGGAAATAAAACTTTTGACCTTGCAAACAAAGAGTGAGCACCATTTTAGACACAGGGAGTGCACAAGAACTTGAAAGGATAAAACGCAGGATAGCTAGTACTGGAGTTGAAGGCCACACTACAGGAAAAGGCTGTTTGAGAATAAAGAGCTCACCCCCCTACCAGGAAGGACTGTTAAGGCTTGGATGCAATACAGATTAGTGCTATCATTTTCAGTATTATTTATATATATATAATGATATTTAAATTTAATAAAGTTTTTTTTTAACATACTGTGAGGGTCATGTAGCATGAGAGAAGATATTATAGAAATACTGATGGTTAGTGGGAACCTATTTTTAAAATGCCCAGCTGTCCCTTTATAGAATTAAAAACCTACAGTCTGGTTAGTTATGATTTTCATTGAAAATAAAATGACTAGAAAAGTTTTCTTTCTGGTGGGCCTCATACCTAATTCTAATATAAATAGAGAATTGTCATTATGTTTTTATGCAGTAAACAGCATACATAAGAACATTATATTTCCTTTATGGGGCATTTTTACTATGGGGGCATGCACTAGCCATAGAGAGAGAGAGAGACAGAAGTAGAAAGAGACCCCCAGGGGGCCTGGCCATTTCAAAATCTCTTCTCTTCCATTCTCATGTCAGGATTTGGGGCACACATGCTTAATCATTTGGAATAAATTTAATGCAGCCATTCTTGACCTTGAAACCCAATCATCTATGTGAAAGTCCAACATTGTAATAACCATTACATCACCTGCAAGTCCCAAGAACAACACTATTACAAAAACTACATCAATTTATTGACTGAAATTTCACACTGCAGTTTATAACATTAGGAGTTGGGTATAAGCACGTAAAAGTAACTAAAACAAAATAAAATACAACTAACAATTATGTATGAAATAATAGTTAAATAAACACTCTAGTTATGACTAGGCATCAAGAGAAGAAATTATCCAGACAGAAATCGGAACATACTTCTTTTTGATCTAAACTTTAAACTGTAAAAAGGTTTATAATTTAAGAATACAGAAGAGCTCTTCACTTCAAACATGCTTTAGGGAAGGCAACACATAATTTTTTTTTTTCTTTTAATTAGCTATTGGGTGCTGGTGCTTGAAAGAGGATAGAGGAAGAGAGAGAGAACACCTGAGGGAATGGCTACACTGCAAGCCCTTCTCCATTCTCTTTCTCTTCTCAGGATCTTGAACACTCATACACATGTGCCCAGTGTGTCTCTCTCACTGTGAGATCTGGAACTTGAACAATGTAGTGGACCGAGTGGGATGAAGACACCATAACAACTATGCACCAGGTGGCCCAAGGCACCATCTAAATATCTAAGGCATCTGGTCAAAGTCATCTCAAGGTTATAAATGGACTGACCCACAGCCATGGACATACAGCCAGAAGAACACATTTTACATTTTTATTCTTTTATTCATTTTTTAATAAAGAAAGACAAAGAGCAGCCCCAATAAGGTTCTGATGCTGAAACTGAATTCTAGCCTCACCCAATCCCAGACCATGAGCCAGCAAATGCCTGGCACTCAGGGATGTCTCTGGACACAAACACAGCACCCTCTCTTGAGGATATAATTCACAGAGCATTGAGTTTACTGCTGTGCCATCACCCTGCCTCAGTTTTACGTGTACTCGGTCAGTGACCATTAGCCTTACTTATCCGTTCTCCACATCAGTGACTTTCTTTAGAAAGACAGTCTATCTGAGACAAACACACTCTGATATACACGTATTCCACTGTCAACCAGTGGCCAACACACACTGTATAACCAGACCATCACCGAAGATGTCACCCTACTTGTAGCTCTGGAGGATTGCTGGTCTTGAATCTCCACTCTGGCCAGAACTATATATAAGATAAGCAGGCTGCTCAGTTAGAAGTGACTGTGCCTGAAGCCAGGCACTAGTTACCATGCAAAAGAAAATAAATTCCGATGTTCTCTTTTATTTCAATTATGGAATATTTCATAATGCTTGGACATCAACTTTTTCAGTCCATTAATTACAACACCCTTATTTTTCATATTAAAATACAAATGAAGTTTGTGTTTTCTCTGATCCATTGCACCATAAATACCAATGAAAAAAACATAGCAAGTATGTAATAAATTCTTAATATAGAGAATATAACCTATTACAAAGAGACAAGAGGCCAGCATGTGGTGTGGATGTTAGAGTGCTGGATCCAAATGGCCTATTTCAGTTTTAACCCCAGACCGGGTGGTTTGAAAATCATTCCAGGTGTATGTATGTGTGTGTGTGTGCCCCAAATCCAAAGCCAAAAAAGAATTACAGTGTGCCCATCCCTCCAACTGCCCTGGGCTGGCCCTCACATTCACTGTATCTCTCTTGTTCAGTTTCTCTCTGATGAGTGCATCGGCTTTATAGCAAGAAAAAAAAATACAGAAAGAAAGTAAATTTAAAAATAGATAGACTATCCATAGGTCTTTGGGGAAAGCTGCTTATAATAATCTAGAGATTATATTTTCATAAATAAATGAATAATTAGACTCATCATTCTTCCAACAGTTGTTTCATACATGAAACAAATACTTATAAAATGCATAATATGTGTTAATTACATTCCTGGTTCAGGGAAACGCCTTTTTTAAATTATACTTGAGAACTTGATAACTGGAAAGTAATAATCTATGACAGTTTGTCTATAGTTTATATCTGTATTGGATGGAAACAATGTCAATTCTCTTCACTAGACTCTAAGTAACTATTGGGGAGTTAGAATCAATATTTTAGAAAATCTCTGGATATTATAGCTATTCACAATGATACTGTCAAAGGTACTTGTAAAACAGACTCATCCAAGAGGACCCAATTTTATTCAATGTAGGGGACAGCAGGTAGTGGGGAGGTTAAGACAGGATTGCCCCAAGACACAATATGCAGTTCAAGTCCCTGCCCTGGCTCCTTGAAAAACATGTTGGGTACATGAGTGGGCATGCCAACAACCCTGAGAAGAGTATGTAGAAGATGAAATTGTGGCATGGACATCATCACAAAAGATATTTTCTTACATCCACCCCTCACACTCCACTCTCTCTGGAGAGTACACATCTTGTTAAGGGGAAAAATCAAACTAAATAAAGTTCCTTTTTTTCCTTTTCAGTTTATTTATTATCATCATGGATATTTGATTCTAATTTGTTCAGAGAGAGGAGAAAGAAAGAGAGAAAATGAGAGAGAGAGAGAGAGAGAGAGAGAGAGAGAAAGCTGCCATGGCCGGGACTTGAACCATCTTGGCCTTATGTTAGTTTGTTGCCTTTTAACTACCATGCCACAAGCTGGCTCCTAAACTAAAAAAAAAAAAAAAAAAAAATACTATTCAGCTTGGTTTGCATGTGTGTATTGTGTAAGTTTATAATTACATATTTAAAAAATCTATGTATGATATTTTAACTTTATGTCATCCTTTACATGTTATAATTTCATTTCTGAACTAATTTTAAATGACTGCCCTCTTAACATGAAAGTTTATATGAGTGCAAATTTTAATAACAATTATTCATATTTTACTGTAAAAATATAAAACAATAATGTTTCATGACTACTAATACTAATACCTTAAAACAAATTTAAATATAATAAACAAATCTATAGGATCATTTCCAACAGCATACAAACATAACCTAGAATCATCTGTTTTAAGATTGAAAAAAGAAAGAAAACATCCTGGAATACCAAGTTCTTCATTTATTGCCTAGTTTTCCCTTATTTTTACTATTAAAGATTCTCAGGGGAGATTTCTATGCGTACCTCACTGTCAGGCTTTCTTAGAACCTACTGAAACTCCTCATTATCAAGGACATTTGTTCTCATTTGTGTCAACTTTTCACTAGAATCAACAGTTGAGAGTTCTCATTTCACCCGATGACTACACTATTCTGCTGTGTTTCAAGAAAAAGTAACCAGTGCTAATTTTTGTCACAGGAAAATGAAAAAGTTGTAGATGTTTACCTGACTCCTTCCGGATTTATTTCATAAGAACTGTTGACAGCATTCACACCTGGTCGACCATCAGAAGGTGAATCAGTCTTCAATGTTTGTATAAACCTACATTTTATCGAGGCCCATTTCTCATTTTTATTCTTCTTTGTGTCCTTCACATGTTGAGTAGTATAGCTACTTGGAAAGAAATCCCATAAAAAAGCTTTTGGTTTCAAACAATTATGCAGAAAATAGAAACACAAGATATCAAAAACACCTATATATATATATATATATATATATATATATATATATATATATATATAAAACTCAACCCTGTCTCATCTTAATTTATTTACTCATCTAAAAATGATTCTGATATGTCAACTACATCCAAGGAAGCGTATGCTCTCACCTTGAAAATGAAGAAAAATAGCACAAGTTGACACATGAGCTAATGTATGCAAAGTTGTACCTAAGCACAAAGAAGGCTTTATATTAAAGAGGTAAAATATAGACGAAGATCTCTTAAGCCAAAAAGCAGGAAAAACCTTTCTACTTAGCAAACAAAGTGTGAGCAAAAGATTAGACAAAGAGAGTGCAGGTGTTTCTATGAGAACTTGAAAGTAAAGTATAAAATACAAGAAAGCTAATACTGGAGATGAATGCCACAATACATGGCAATGTTGTTTTAGAATGAGGTGCTCACGGGACCAGCAGTTAGCGTAATGGCTATGTCACTGGACTCGACACGTAGTCGACCTGGTTCACATCCCGGACCGGGTGGCTTAAAACTCACATGGAGCTTGTGTGCGTGCATGACCAAGATCCCGAGAGGAGAATGGAGGAGAAGGGATTGCGGCCTGGCCATCCCGCCTGGGGGGTGATTTCTCACTTTCTGTCTCTCTGTCTCTGTCTGGCGAGCGAACACACCCTATAGTGAAAATACATCCCCCCCCCCAAAAAAAAAGAATGAGGTGCTCACCCCCTTCCAGGAATGACTGTTAAGTCTTGTTATGAGATTAGTGCTATGCCTGTTGGTATTATTTACACATGTAACAATATTTAATTTTAATTACTTTCTAACATACTGTAAAGGATGTATAACATGATAGAAATAACTATGGAAAAAAAAGTGTTTGGGGGACCTTATTGTCAAAATACCCAGCCATCACTTTATATAGTTTAATATCCAAAGTCTGGTAGTTACAATTTTGTTTAAAAATAAAATTGCTGGAGACCAGCAAATGGTGAATGAGTACGTCACTGGACTCCTATGTAGTTGACCACCTTTCGAGTCTTAGACCTGACAGCTTAAAAAAAATAAATAAATAAATAAATAAATATATTGTTTGGAAATGTTTGTTTATATTTAGCCTAGAACCTAATTCTAATATGAATAAAGAATTGTCATTATGTTTTTATGCCATAAACAGCATACGTAAGAGCTTCATATTTCCCTTAAGGAAATTTTTACTATTGGGCATGTGCACTAGACAAAGTGAGACAGAGACAGAAAGTGAGAAATAAGCCCCCATGTGGGTTGGCCAGTGTACAATCCATTTTCCTCCATGCTTATCTCGGTATTTTGGGCACACATGCTCAAGCATTTGGCGTGAATATAAAGTGGCCCTTCTCAGATTGGAATGTCTGTTGGCTATGTGCGAGTCCAAAAATGAAACCATTATACCACCTGCAGGTGCTGAGAACAACACTAATATATGCCTACATAAATTTAAAAAGAATATTGAAATTTCCCACTAGAGATTATTACATTAGGAGTTGAGTATAGGCTCAAAAAACACCAAAAACAAAAAAAGAAAACTAACAATGATCTATGAAATACAAATTATGTAAATAACTTAAGACTAAGTATTAAAAAAAGGAGAAATTATCCAGACAGAAATAATTATACAATTCGGTTTTACCTAAAATATAAACTGCAAAAGATAAGTTTACAATTTAAGAGTACAAAACAGCTTTTCACTTCAAACATATTAGTGGGAAGGCAACACACTTTTTTTTTTTTTTTCCTTTGAATAAGCTATTGGGTGTTAGTGCTTGGAAGAAGGGCCAGGAGGGAACCAGCAGTTAGCGTAATGGCTATGTCGCTGGACTCCCACGTAGTCGACTGCGGTTCGTGTCCCGCACCTGCTGGCTTAAAACTCACGCCGGGTGTGTGTGCTTGCGTGCCCAGGATCTCGAGAGGAGAATGGAGGAGAAGGGATTGCGGCGTGACCATCCCCCCTGGGGGGTGATTTCTCACTTTCTGTCTCTATGTCTCTCTCTGTCTGTCTGGCGAGCGCACACGCCCTATAGCGAAAATCTCTCAAAAAACAAAAACAAAAACAAAAACAAAAACAAAAAAAAAAAAGAAGAAGGGCCAGGAGTTGGTGTGGTGGTTAAGGTGCTGGATTCCCATATGGTCAACAATGGTTCAAGTTCTAGACCTGGTGGCTTTCTTCTCTCTCTCTCTCTCTCTCTCTCTCTCTCTCTCTCTCTCTCTGGTCAAACTAACAAGTAATAATAAATAAATAAAATAATAAAAGATTATTTTTTAAATCACAACTCTTTTCCATCTAAATTCATTTCCTGATTTAAAAACAATTAGGGAACATCAACTACATTCAAGGAAATGTATACTCTCAGCTTGAAAAGGGGGGTAAAAAGTTCAAATTGACACATGAATTAATCTATGAAAAGGTTGTATCTAAGCACAAAGGCTTTGTATTAAATAGGTAAAATATAGGAACCAGCAGTTAGCGTAGTGTCTATGTCACTGGACTCCCATGTAGTGAACCACGGTTTGAGTCCCAGACCCAGTGGCTTAAACTCACGTCAGGCGTGTGTGCATGCATGCCCATGATCCCAAGAGGAGAATGGAGGAGAAGGATTACAGAGTGGCCATCCCCCCTGGGGGGTAATTTCTCACTTTCTGTCTGTCTCTCTTTGTCTTTCTGGTGAGCGCACATGCCCTATAGCCAAAAAAAAAAAAAAAAAAAAAAAAAAAAAAAAAAAAAAAAAAAAAGAGGTAAAATATAGAAGAGGAGCTCTCCAGATAAAAAGTGGGAAACAACCATTTTACTTGGCGAACAGAGTGTGATCACAAAGATTAGACACATGGAGGGCAGGTGTTCCCATAATAACTTGAAAGGAAAGCAGAAAATGCAGGGAAGCTAGTACTGGGGATGAACGCCACCCTGCAGGGCAATGTTGTTCCAGAAGCTGGTGCTCGTCCCTTACCAGGAATGTCTGTAAGACATGGGAGCAGTATAGATTAGTACTAGCATTTTGCTTTTATTTTTATATATAAGAACGTTTAGTGGTAATCATATTTTTAACAAATTATAGACATATATAACATGAAATAGAAAAGCTGAGATATACTGAGGGTTGGGGGGATTCTACTTTTAAAATACCATATTGTCACTCTACGTAATTCAAAAAAGCAACTGTCTGCTTAGGTATGATTTTATTTTAAAATAAAATGACTATATAACATGTATGTGTTTAGCCAATTACCTAATCCCAATATAAATAGAAAATTGTCATTTTTTTTATGGAGTAAGCAGTATGCAAAAGAACATCACTGCTATATATCTTCCTAATTTACAAAAAGACTGAAATTTATCACTAGAGATTATTATGTTAGAGGTTGAGTATGAGATTATAAAAGTACCAAAAAAAAGGAAAACCAACAATGATCTATATAATATATATATATATATATATGTATATATATGTATATATATACATATATATATTATATAAATATATCTACATACATACATATACATATATACATATACATATATATATATATACATATATATATATATATATATATATATATGTATATATATATATATATACATATATATATAAATGTAAAGAACTCTTCAAGTTAAGATTAGGTCTCTAAAAACAAAAGAAGAAATCATTCTGACAGCAGTCATTAAATTCTTTTCACCCCAGACATGAAAGTTCAAACATAAGTCTACAGTATAAGAATATGAAACAGCATTCATTCAAACATAGTTGATGGGAGGCAAACTTCTTTTTTATTTTCAATTTGGTATTGGGTGCAGGTGCTTGGCAGATACACACAGAAACACATACAGAGAGAGAGAGAGAGAGAGAGAGAGAGAGAGAGAGAGGGAGAGAGAGAGAGAGAATGACTACACTGCAGTCCCTTCTCCTCCATTTTCCTCCTGGGATTCTGGTCACCCATGCACGTGTGCCCAGTGTGCTTCTCTAACTGTGAGGTCTGGGACTTGAACCATGCAGTCAACCCTGTGGTCCTAACTACCATGCCACCAGCCTGCCCAAAAGGTAACTTTTATTTTTTCAAGAATTATTTATTTTATTTTATTTGCTAGTATTTTTTAGGTTGACCAGAGAGAGACAGAGAGAGAGGAAAGGAAGTGATAAAATACATTGCCAGATCTGAACCTCAAACCCTGATTGACCATATGGGAGTCTAATGCATTAACTACCCCATTACATGCCAACCCCATAGAAGGCAACTTTTACAGAAAACATCTAGTCAAAGTCATCTCAAAGTTAAGAAAAAACTGAGAAGAGGCCAGGCCTTCAGAAGAAGGTTCCACATGACTCCTGCGAACTAGGTATTTCAGGGCACAGGAGAAATGAAGATTTTCTACTGATAATTCAGCTCCAGCAAATGAGCTAGCGGGTTAAAATATTCCTCAATATCTACTGAATCTGCTGCACCAGCAATCACAACAGAACGGCAAAGAGAGTCTAGATCACCTCTGTCTGCTTGCTCCTGAACATTCAGACTGAACTTCAAGAATTTGAAAGAAACACACCATCCATCAGATGACAAGAAATCATCCCCGGATCACAAGAAATATAGGAAAACAAGAAAATACCTCTCCTCCAAGGGAAAAGAGTAACTCTTCTTCATCCACAAGCAGTTCAGTGAAAATCATGGAAATGTCTGATAAGGAATTTTGAGCATTCATAATGTCAAAGCTAACAGAGATGGAAGAGAAGAGAGATAATGAACTGCTAAAGAGAAAGGAGAAAGAAGTTGACGAGTTCCAGGAGATGAGGAAATTCTTGCAAGATCTAAAAGAGGAATTACACACTTTACAAAAGACTCAAACGGAACTGTTAGAGATGAAGTCAAAATACAGGAAGTCAAAATCTCCCTTGAAAGTATTAAAAGCAGACTAGATCATTCAGAAAATAGAATCTCAGATTTAGAAGAGAAAATGGCTGGCCTAGAAAAATCCACCACAAAGACTAAGAAAATGGGCCAAAAATTTGAGAATAATTTGCGAGAAGTACTAGATACCATCAAACGTCCAAACATCCAGATAATTGGCATTCCAGAAGGTGAAGAGACCCATAAGGGCATTGATAATCTATTCCATGAAATCCTGCAAGAAAACTTTCCAAACCTAGAGAGGCATTCAAAGATCCAGTCCCAAGAAATACAAAGGATCCCAAATAGAATCAACCCAAGAAGAACTTCTCCAAGACACATTATAGCCAGGTTGACCAAAACCACAGACAAACACAAGATACTAAGATTGGCAAGAGAAAAACATCAAGTTACCTGCAAAGGACATCCCATCAGGCTAACAGCAGATCTCTCATCAGAAACAATGCGAGCGAGGAGAGAATGGGAAAATATATTCAAAGTGTTAAGAGATAAGCAATTTCAGCCAAGAATACTGTACCCAGCAAGATTATCTTTCAGGTGGGAAGAAAAGACAAGAACATTCTCAGATAAACAAAACCTGAAAGAATTTACCAGCACCAGACCAGATCTCCAAGAAGTTCTCAAGGGTGTGCTATGTCAGGAAAATTAAATACAGACACACGGAAATAAGAGTTCAAAAACTAAGAAATTGGTGGGAACCAGCAGTTAGCGTAATGGCTATGTCACTGGATTCCCACGTAGTCAACCGCGGTTCACGTCCCAGACCTGGTGGCTTAAAACTCACACCAGGCGCATGTGCGCGTCCGTGCCCAGGATCCCAAGAGGAGAATGGAGGAGAAGGGATTGTGGCATGACCATCCCCCTGGGGGGTGATTTCTCGCTTTCTGTCTCTATGTCTCTGTCTGTCTGGCGAGCGCACGCGCCCTATAGCAAAAACCTCTCAAAAAAAAAAAAAAAAAACTAAGAAAGTGGCCAACTTAATCATAGGGACAAGTCTGGAGTTGAATATTATATCTCAGAATTTAATCAGGAAAATTGAACCAGAATAGAAGATAAAAGTACAGGAGACTGATATGTTCATGCACCTACCATTTGAACAGAATCCTAACCTGTTTCCTGGCTTTAAGCAAAGTTCCTTGGTATTTCTTTGATTTAAGTTAAAACTGGTTTTCTTAATAGTAACGAGTGAACTCACCATTGAAAGTAGTTAGATTATGTAAGAAATTGTGTGATCAATACAATGTGGGTGGGAAAGGAATGGAAGACAATTGTAGACACCAGAGATAGTGTGAGAAGAGGGTGGGAAAGGACAGAGGGTCAGAAAGATGGGTAAAAATAATTCTAGGAACTAGAAATGGAAATTTTTTTATAATATGGAGGATTAAGTCACTATGCAGTATATACTGGATGGGAAATCACATTTTGTATGCTGTGATGATGCTTAGGGAAAGAATGTAAATTAAGTTACAATAAAAAAAAGTTTCAGGGGAAAAAAATATCTATTCAATGACTACAGTAAGATATATAGCCCCAGCTAGGTGCTACTTTATAGGATGCGTAAAGTTAGTCTTGTGTTCATGGAAATCTATATATCACCTGTGTTTGCTATGAAAATATTTAGATTAATTAAGGTCTTTAGTAGCCCAATAAATGTGGGGGGAAAACAGTATAGAAAGCAAACATAGATACCAGAGACAGTGTGGGAGGAGAGTGGGAGATGGCAGAGGGTAAGAGATAGGGAATTAAGGATGGGGGGAAAAAGCAAAACATACAGAAAACAAGAAATGGAAAATTATTTGCTCACAATATCATGTTTGTTGATGTGCTTGATTGAGACAATATACAGTGTACTCTGGATGAAAAATCTCATTTTGTATGCTGTAATGATGTACAGTGAATGAATGCAAATAAATAAATTGAAATTTAAAAAAAGAAATACACAAAAAAAAGTTAAGAAAAAACTGATCTACAGCCAAGGTAACCCTTAGCCATTAGAACCCACTTTAAAATTATATATTCATTTATTTATTTCATACAGAGAGAAAGAGACACAGAGAAACAGCACCCCCAATAAGGTCCTGATGCTGAAACTCAGTTCTAGCCTCAGCCAGTCCCAGACCATGAGCAAGCAAATGCCTGGCACTCAGAGAGGTCTCTGGATGCAAACCCAACACCTTCTCCTGAGGACTAGCCTCACAGAGCACTGCATTTTACTGCTGTGCAACCACCCTGCCCCAGTTTTACACATACTCGGTCAGTGACCATTAGCCTTACTTACCAACCCTCCTCGTCAGCCACTTGCTTCAGAAAGAGTCTATGTGGGATAAACCCACTCTGATAAACACACCTTCTAGTGTCAACCAATGGGCAACACTCACTGAATAACCAGGCCACCACTGAGGATGTCAACCCCCTTGTGACTCTGGAGGTCTGCTGGTGTGGAGGTCTCTTCTCTTCCCAGAACCCAACATAAGACCAGCGGGCTGCTCAGAAGAAACTGTGCCTGACCAGCCAAGTACTATTTCTCACAAGAGGAAGCAATAAATTCTGCCTTCGTCTTTTATTTCACCTACATAAAGGCTCATCATCTTTTCACATGAATTTTTACAGTCCATTTAGTTACCACCATTTTTATTTTTGGTATTAAAATACCAATGAAATTTGTGCTTTCTCTGATCCATTTTACCATATGTATATTGATATAGAGAATATAACCTAATAGAGCCAATGAGGCCAGCAGGTGGTGTGGACGTTAGTGTTGGATCCCACATGGGCTCCTGAGACTTGAGTACCAACCTAGCAATTTGAAAGTCACACAGGCACATGTGCTTGTGTGCCCAAAATTTCAAGCAGAGAAATAGAGGAGAAAATATTTTGGCCTGGCCATTGCTCCTGGGTGGTGATCTTTTTACTTCTCCTCTCTTTGTGTTTCTAGCAAGCACACACCCATTATGGGAAAAACCCAAGAAAAAATAAGACCATGGGCAAGCAGGTATTGTAGTGGTTAAGGTGCTGGACTCCTACATGGCCAATTGCTTTTGCCTCCCAGACCCTGTGGTGTGAAACTCAGGGTACCTGTACATGTGTGCCTAGAATCCCAAGAGAAGAATTGGGGAGCAGAGATTGCCATGTGGCCATCCCCCCTGCAAAGAGATATGTCACTTTCAATTTTTCTGTCCCTCTGTCTCCAGGGAACACACATGTCTTATAGCAAAAATATCTCTAAAAGAAGAAGAAGGAGAAGAAGAAGAAGAAGGAAGAAGAAGGAGGAGGAGGAGGAGGAGGAGGAGGACGAGGAGGAGGAGGAGGAGGAGGAGGAGGAGGAGAAGGAGAAGAAGAAAAGGAAAAAAGAACAAAAACCAACTCTACAATGCAGACACTCGCCAGCTAAAACTGTCAGAACTGACCCAGATCAAGCTTATTTTATAGTGAGAATTGGCTAATATTTCAAACAATGTATGCACAGAAAACTGAATTCACTCTCTTAACAAACATTTATTCATAAATACATATTGAAGTCCTTTTCCAGACACTGACAATATGGCAGTGAATGAGCACCCAATTCATGAGAGTAAAGTAAGCACACAAAAACAGTACACAAGACCAAGACAGACAGGCAAAATGTAAGTATGTTAAATGAGAAAAAGAAAACCAGGGAAATGAAATATTAATGTGTCATAGGGGAGAGTCAGTAGAACTATCAGTCAGGATAGCCAGGAAAGGGCTTTTCTGAGAAAGTAAGGCCATTTTTTTTTTGAGAGAAAGACTTTTGCTATAGGGCATGTGTGCTCTCTGGAGAGTCAGAGACAAAACATGAGAAATCACCTCCCTCCCGAGGGGGTATGCTGCATTTCCTTCTCCTTCATTCTCCTCTTGGGATCTGGGCATGCACGCATGTAAGCCAGATGTGAGTCGAGGACTCAAACTGCAATCGACTATATGGGAGTCCAGCAAGCTAACCATTAGGTCACCTGCTGGTCCTGAAAGTAAGGCCTTTTAAGTAAAGAACAGAGTAATGGAAAGTACACGGGAGAAGGACATCTGAGGCAAAAGCAGTGCAGATAGACACAACTGCCAAGAACAGAGGTAAGCCTGTAGCCCTGAAAGAGGAGTGAGAAGCTTGGTGTGGTTGGAGCAAAGAGAAGAGGACCAAAGAACAGTAGTTTAAGACAGAGAGATAACAGAGGTCAGAGAACCCAGCTGGCTTGTGGATATTAGGAAATCTTGTGGAAATTCTCGGTGACATAGGAGGCAACTAGGAGGTTTTGAGCAATGGAATCAAATAGAATCTGACTTATGTTTTCTTTTAAAATTTTTTTTATTATATTGGGGGGGGTATATGTGTATGTGTGAGGTTGAGAATGACATGCTTTAATGGATCCACTGTGCTAAGAACTGATACAAAGAGAATTAGAAAAAAATAGAGACCAATTAGCAATCCATTATACTAGTCTAGACAGCAGATAATGGTGACTTGATCCTAAAAGATATGTGACTATATCTATGTTTGTTTATTTGTTTGAATTTCTGGAGAGTGCATTCACTTACCAGGGAGAGAAGAGGGGGAGAGGGAGAGAGATAGAGAGAGAGAGAGAGAGAGAGAGAGAGAGATTATTATTAACATTTTAAGATTATTGCCATAGGCATGTGTGACATGTGTGCTCAGCAACAGAGTGAAAGTGAGAACTCACCCCTGGGGGAGATGGCCACGCTGCAATTCCTTCTCATCTATTCTCATGTCAGGATTTGGGGCACATACAAGCACACTCAATTTGGAATGATTTTCAAGACTCTGGGTCTGTAGCTCAAACCTGGGAATCCAGTGCCTAACCCACCATGCCATCTGTTGGCTCTGAGATTATTGCACTTTTTCCAAATATTTATCAATATGGTTGGACGAAAATGGTATCTCATTACTTGTTAATTTGCAGTTTTCTGATTACCAAGACTGGCTTAACGTCCATAGTCAAAGTAAAACGTTTGTTAATCATGAATATTAGTCCAAATTAGAGTTAATTTTATAGAAGAGTAACAATAATCTACTGTAAAATCTTGCTCAAGGTTTACCTATCACGCTCTTCCTTCTCCTTCTCAGGAAATTGTTGGTTATCAGCTTTTGTACTCTGTTGAGTGAATCCATCACCCTCGTCCCAAGCAAGAGCTACAGCACCGTCAAGTAGGTTTTTTGATGTTTCTATTTCATTTCTTTTGTGTTTCTTTTCTTTGTCAACCTTTAATGAATGAAGGGCAACTGTTACCTCATTTGATAAAGTCTTTTTTACTGATTTTATCACTTGACTTAATTTAATTGTCATGATCCTAGCCAGAAAAAAATATTTTTGTGCTTATCCTTAATTCTAAGTACAGATCACTGACCTTTTCAAAACTCTGCTTCATTTCTGAGTAACAAAAACATCATTTTCCCAAAATTTTCAAAGGGCTCTTCTTAGTTTTATTCTCATTCACTCTTTACTAGCAAACATTTTCACCCCATTTGAGAGGCAGAGTGAGAACAAAAAGATAAGGACACAAAATGTATCCTCTTCTCTTGTCTTTGCAACCTGGACTTTACAATAAACAATCACATTTGCAGGCTGTAACCAAGGAGGCTCGCTCCTCCCTGCACTAAGCTATGCCTTCCCTTACTGCCTTTGGCATTTTTTTTTTTCATGGGATCCCTGAGATATCAAACAAGTAAAGGTTCTCACTGATACATAGGGATCAAAGTTTGCCATAACACAAGGAGCACAGTGAAACTGCTGACTGAGCATGCAGTATGGAATTCTGGAACATTTCTCCTAATTTTGCACTTACAAACTATAAAGTGCTATGGCTGGAGAATATATAAGTATCCACTTTGGCCCCATTTATCTACTTAACAGGGAATAAAACCAAGAAAGAGTAAATAATTTGTCCAAAGCACTTAAGGTTGTATTATTTAGGATCTCATGCCACCAAAAGAAAAGATATAATTCCATAATATAAATCGAGTAAAATGCTAGATAAATGTATCCAATTAATCAAATAACTTAAAAGTGTGACTCTGGCAAAATAATTTAATATCTTCACAGGGAGTGGAAGGCCTCATCTTTTACTTTTAAAGGAGAAACTCCCTAGATTTTTATCTATCTTTAAAACTCCGTATCCAGGGGGCAGCAGCTGACATAGTGATTAAGACACCACACTCCCACTTTGCTGATGGCAGTTGGCCTGAACTGGTAGCCTGAAAATTGCACCAGTTGTATGTGGGTACATGCCCAAAATTATGAGAGCAGACCGGAGGAGAAGGGATTGTGGTGTGGCCATCCCACACTAGGGGTGATTTCTCCCTTTATCTCTCTCTGTCTCTCTCAGGTGAGTGCACATGCCCTATGGAGAACAAAAAAAAAAAAAAAAAAAAAAAAAAAAAAAAAAAAAAAAAAAAAAAAAAAAAAAAAAAAAAACAAAAAAACAAAGAAACCAAAAAGCCCTCAATATCCCTCAAAAGACAGCTTTCTACTTGGAGGTTAAATACTACTGTTTATGCTACTTATATGATAAAAACATACATGTGAAAATGTAGCATACTTAATAAAGCAACATATTGTAAAGGTCTGATTTAGAAAATACATTTTGAGAATGGTGATTTTAAAAAAAAATGTGGAAAGGACCAGCAGGTAGCTTGGTGTTTGAGGACTCCCACATGACTGACCATGGTTTGTGTCCTGGACCTGGTAGCTTGTTTTCTCACTCTTCCTCTCTCTCTCTGTCTCTCTGATGGGTGCATGTGTCCTATAGGAAATTGAAAAAAGAATAATAATTAAAAAATAAAATTAAATATTGAAAAAATATGTTGATATATATATATATATATATATATATATATATATATATGTGTGTGTGTGTGTGTGTGTGTATGTATATCATATATATATATAGTCAAAAATGTTGATCATGGTCATGTTGGAATTATAAATCCCAACAGTTTGAGTAAAACACATAAACTTTCACAGACCAATCACATACCCCAACAGCCATAATCACATTTATTATTTTAGTTCTACTGACAATCCTTGAATTTGCCGTAGTACTTATCCACGCATACATCTGCATTCTTCTAGTTAGCCTCTACATACATGACAACACCTAATGACCCACCAAACCCATGTTTACCACATAGTAAATCCAAGTCCATGACCACTAACCGGTGCACTATCAGCCCTTCTAATAACAACCGGCCTAGTAATGTGATTTCTCTTTAACTCTAATATCTTCCTTATCCTAGGACTAATCACTAACCTCCTGACTATATATCAATGATGACGAGACATCGTACGTGAAGGCACATTTCAAGGCCACCATACCTCAATAGTACAAAAGGGGTTACGAAATGGGATAGTCCTTTCTATCATCTCAGAAGTATTCTTTCTCACAGGTTTTTTCTGAGCCTTCTACCACTCAAGCCTAGCCCCTATGACTGAACTAGGAGGACACTGGCCACCTACGGCATTATACCACTAAACCCAGTGGAAGTACCACTACTTAATACCTCAGTGCTACTAGCATCTGGAGTCTCTATTACTTGAGCACACCATAGCCTAAAAGAAGGGGACCAAAAGAACATGATGCAAGCCCTATTTATTACACTTATACCAGGGGCATATTTCATCATATTTCAAGCTTCCGAGTATTTTGAGACATCCTTCACTATCTCAGATGGATTACATGGCTCTACATTCTTCATAGCCACAGGATTCCATAGCCTCCATGTAATTATTGGCTCAACATTTCTGTTAGTCTGCTTCATACGCCAAATAAAATTCCACTTTTCATCAAACCACCATTTCAGATTTGAAACAGCGGCATGATACTGACATTTCCTGGATGTAGTATGATTATTCCTCTATGTTCCAATTTATTGATGAGGATCTTAATTCTCAGTATTAACAGTACAACTGACTTCCAATCAGTAAGGCCCAATAAACTTTGGGAGAGAATAATCCATTTAATTTAGCCCTCATTATCAACACTTCATTAGCAGCTCTCCTAGAACTATCGCATTCTGACTACCACCACTCAATATCTACATAGAAAAATATAGCCCATATGAATGTGTATTTGACCTAATAGGCTCTGCCCGCTTAACCTTTTCAATAAAATTCTTTCTGGTTGCCATTGCATTCCTGCCATTTGACATATAAATCACCCTTTTACTCCCTTTACCCGGGGTCATCCAATCAAGCAGCTTTATAACTATACTTGTAATAGCACTACTCCTAATTTCAATTCTCGCCCTAGGTTTAGCGTATGAATGAATACAAAAAGGGTTAGACTGAGCTGAATATAGTGATTAGTTTAATAAAAACAAATGATTTTGACTCATTAGACTATGATTTATGATAATCACTAACATGCCCTCCATCTGCATTAATATTATTCTGGCCTTTGCCACATCCTTACTGGGAATTCTACACTTTCAATTCCACCTGATATCTGCCCTCCTATGCCTAGAAGGCATAATATTATCATTATTTCTACTATCCTCATTACTTGTACTAAATAATCACCTCATTCTAACAGCCATACTACTTATCATCCTATTAGTTTTTGCTGCTTATGAAGCAGCTGTAGGATTGCCCCTACTAGTAATAGTCTCAAACGCCTACCACCTGGACTACGTATAAAACCTTAACCTCCTACAATGCCAAAAATTATTCTACCACAGCCATGCTCATCCCACTTACATGACTATCTGAAAATAACAAAATTAACACAACTTTACACAACCTTTTAATTACCCTAGTAAGCTTATCACTACCAAGTAGCAGACAGCAGCCTTAATTTCTCCCTAACCTTCTTCTCTGACCCACTATCAACACCACTATTAATTATAATCACCTGAATCCTCCCATTAATAATTCATTAATAAGCAATGAATCAATCACACAGAAAAAATTATATATTACCATACTTATTATACTTCAATTTTTCCTTATCATAACATTCACCACCACAGAACTAATCCTACTTTATATCCTACTTGAAGCAACACTCATCCTACCCTAGTCATTATTACACAATGAGGTAACCAAACAGAACGACTTAATGCAGGAACTTACTTCCTGTTTTACACCGGTGCAGGATCACTAGCACTACCAGACCCCCAGCTCCCTGGCTCCCCAACTCCCCACCTGCCCGACCCCACCCAGACCCTCCAGCTTCCCCCCTCCGGACCCCCGGACCCCCAGACCCCTGGGACCCCAGCTCCCTGCTGGCCTGACCTTCCGGCTGCCCGATCCCTGGCCCCCCGCCCTCCGCTCAACGCCCTGCTCTCGGTAAGACCCGCACGTGCTGGAACCTCGCAGATGAAGGTGGTGGAGGAGCCCAGCACGTTTAGCTGAGCTTCAGTGGTGTGTCTGGCGGGACAGGCACGGGCCTGGCCCTGACCATGACCCTGTCCCTGACCCTGACCCAGACCCGCCTCCTGTTGAAGGCTGAACAACCCGTTCCTGCCTTAATCTATTTACAACATGTAATAGGAACACTTAACTTTCCATTAATCACCCTACTCCACAAACCCCTGCCAAAATCCTGATCTAATGACCTGCTATGACTAGCCTGCATAATGGCCTTCATAGTTAAAATACCACTACGTGGCCTACATCTATGACTCCCCAAAGTTCACGTAGAGGCCCCAATTGCCAGTTCAGTAGTTCTGGGGGCTGTATTACTAAAACTCGGTGGATATGGCATAATACATATTGTAATTATATTAGACCCATTAACAGAATTTAGAGCTGACCCATTCCTTCCTAATCCTATCTATATGAGGAATAATTATAACAAGCTCTATTTGCCTCTGCCAAACAGACCTGAAATCACTAATCGCCTACCCCTACGTAGCCACATAGCTCTAGTAATTGTGGCAATTATAATCCAAACACCATGAAGCTTCATAGGGCAACAGCACTCATAGTAGCACATGGACTAACATCCTCCGTGATATTTTGCTTAGCCAATTCAAACAACCAATGAGTGCACAGCCGAACAATACTATTAGCATGTGGTCTGCAAACTATATTACCTCTCATAGCATTCTGATGACTTCTAGAAGCTTATCCAACCTGGCCCTACCACCAACAATTAACCTGGTAGGAGAAATACTAATGATCTTATCAGCATTCTCATAATCTAACCTAACCATCATCCTCATAGGACTTAATATACTAATCACACACTATATTCTCTCTATATACTTATTACCACTCAACTCACACACCATATCAGCAACATTAAACCATCATTTACATGAGAAAGCAGCTTAATACTTATACATTTACTTCCCCTCCTCCTCCTAATACTAAAACCAAGCAGTATTACAGACCCCACTTTCTGTAACTATAGTTCAAACAAAACATTAGATTGTGAATCTAATAATAGAAGTTCAAATCTCCTTATTTACCAAGAAAGATTGCATGAACTGCTAACTAAATGCTCCCATGTATAACAACATGGTTTTCTTACTTTTAAAGGACAGTAGTAATCTGTTGGTCTTAGGAACCAAAAAATTGGTGCAACAGCAAATAAATGTAAGAAACATATTCTCACCTGTAATCATAACATCACTCATTATCCTAATTATCCCTATTATTGCCACCCTGACAAGTATATACAAATCCCACATATACCCTCACTACATAAAGACAGCTGTCTCTTATGCCTTCTTTTTCTTTTTCTTTTCCTTTTTCTTTTTCTTTTTCTTTTTCTTTTTCTTTTTTGGAGAGGTTTTTGCTATAGGGTGTGTGCACTCACCAGAAAGACAAAGAGATAGAAAGTGAGAAATTACCCCCCAGAGGGGATGGCCATGCGACAATCCCTTCTCCTCCATTCTCCTCTTTTGATCTTGGGCATGCATACACACACGCCCGGTGTGAGTTTAAGCCACCGGGTCCAGGACTCGAACCATGGTCGACTACATGGGAGTTGGGTGACATAACCATTACGCTAACTGCTGGTCCCTCCTATGACTTCTACATCAGTATAATCCCAACCACCATATTTGTTTACACTGGACAAGAAACAGTCATCTCCAACTGACACTGGGTAACACTACAAACACTAAAACTATCCCTAAACTTTAAGCTAGATCACTTTTCTATGATATTTATCCCAGTAGCACTATTCATAACGTGATACATCATAGAATTTTCCATGTGATATATACGTTCAGCCCCTAACATCAACTGATCCTTCTTATATCTGCTCACTTTCCTTATTACAATAATAATCTTAGTATCAGCAAACAACCTGTTCCAACTATTCATTGGATGAGAAGGAGTAGGAATTATATCATTTATTTTAATTGGGTGGTGGTATTCATGATCAGATGCTAACACAGCAGCCCTACAAGCCATCCTATATAACCATATTGGAGACATCAGATTTATCCTAGCCATAGCTTGATTCATAACCAATCTTAACACCTGAGACCTACAACAAATCTTCTGATTTAGTGACAAAACAAATTTAATCCCACTCTGTGTCCTGCTCCTAGAAGCCACTGGCAAGTCAGCCCAGTTTGGCCTTCACTCCTAATTGCCCTCAGCAATAGAAGGACTGCACTGCTGCAGTCAAGCACAATAGTAGTAGGGATTTTCTTTCTAATTTGATTCTGTCCCCTATTAGAACAAAACAAAACAATTCAGTCAATACATCACTACCCTATTTATAGCTATCTGTGCACTAAAACAAAATGACATTAAAAAAATTGTAGCATTTTCCACCTCCAGCCAACTGGGCCTAATAATAGTAACAATTTGAATCAACCAACCCCATTTAGCCTTCCTACATATCTACACACACACATTCTTCAAGGCAATATTAGTCATATGTTCCGGCTCCATCATTCATAGCTTCAATGATGAACAAGATAACATAAAATAGGAGGACTATATAAAAGCTTACCATTCACCTCATCAGCCCTAATAATTGGCAGTCTAGCCCTTTGAGGCCTACCAATTCTAACAGGGTTCTACTCTAAAGACCTAATCCTTAAGGCAGAAATCACCTCAGACATCAAGGCCTGAGCCCTCCTCACTACTCTCATTGCCACATCCATAATGGCAGTCTATAGCACATGAACCATTTTCTATACCCTCACAGGTCAAGCACGCCACCCCTCAACTATTACAATCAGTGAAAACAACCCACTTCTAATTAACTCTATTAAACGTCTTGCAGTAGGACGTATACTTGCAGGATTCTTAATCTCCAATAACATTATACCAATAACTACCCCCCCAAACTACCCCTGTATCTAAAACTCACTGCCCTATTTGTAACTATTATGGGATTCTCCATCGCCATAGAACTAAACCTTATTATTCTTAAAACACAACCACCCACCACCATTTCACAAATTCTAAACTATACTAGGTTATTATCCAACTGCCTAGTCCCACAGACAAGCTTAAAAATAATTCAAAACCTCCAAATACCCTTCCCTAGGCCCCTCTCCTCCACACACACCACATCTGACATTCACAGCCATCTCTTGTGTTTGTATATCTTTCAGTCAATCAGTTTTGGTCGTAGAGTGCAGATACTTGGTATATATTAAGTGGGGACATACAGTGTCTCTCCTTCATAGCCTGGCTTGCTTCACTCAGCAGTAAATCTTCCATATTCTTCCACTTTCTGTCAAAAGCCAGGGTTTTGTTGGTTTTTATGGCTGAATAGTATTCCATAGAGGAGGAGGGATACAGAGGCAGAACATTGATGGGACGGGGAGGTGTGGTGTAATCTGTTGAAGATATTTTGATCAACTGGACTGGGGAAAAATGTTCACATATTGAAATGTTCACTTCATAAGCTAAACAATGTCATTGAATGTATATAAAAAATTAATTAATTAATTAATTAATTAAAAAATAAGTAAGTCAAAACATATCAATGCTTTTAGATTTAACATGACAAGAAGCAGCCCTACCAAAATCCATTTTCAATATACAACTCGCAGCCTCACTTAAAATCTCTAATCAAAAAGATTAATCAAACTGTGCTTTCTATCTTTTCTCATCTCCTTAATTTTAGCACTATTTATAGTAATCTAGCCCCATGAGTAATTTCAATTACAATAAAAATACTAATAAACAAAGTCCACCCGCTACAACTATCAATCAATAACCATAATCAAACATATGGGTTTGGCTGGGAATATTTGTTACAATCTCAAACCTACATTGCGTGTGTGTGTGTGTGTGTGTGTGTGTGTGTGTTTGTGTGTCCTAGAGGGTATATACACTGACTAGGGAAAGACAGAAAGAAGAAAGAGTAGACTATGTCTCTCGTGGGACACGGTCATGGTCATGACATAATACCTTCTCCTCCATCTCACTCTCCTTTCAGAATTTTGGGCACACACTCCCAACGTGTTTTTCAAGCTGTTAGGTCTGGGACTCAAACTACATAGTCCACCATGTGGCATGAAGCTGCCTTAATTATCAAGCCAAGGAGCTGGCCTGCTAGATATATTTTTATACCCTTTTTCAGTCATTATTTCCTCCCCATTGTATTACCATTTTATTGTTTAAATAAAGGTACTTTAAGCCAATAGAAAAAAATTACCTAGAGCTTATTATACATTTTTAGCAAGTTCCTTTATGTTTATCCTGGTTCAGAGGATGACATGGAATATAACTAAATGAATTTCCCTGTTGATGTGCCATTTGCAAGACTGACAAAGACTTGTGATGATTAAGAAACAAACATTATGAGAATGTTTTCCTGAGCTCCTATTATTTAGATAACAAAAATAATGTATTTCTAGACACAAAT
The DNA here is from genome assembly GCA_026018925.1 of Tupaia tana. Classification (NCBI taxonomy): domain Eukaryota; kingdom Metazoa; phylum Chordata; class Mammalia; order Scandentia; family Tupaiidae; genus Tupaia; species Tupaia tana. Next base: position 113,358,991 of record JAKSZU010000004.1, on the reverse strand, counting down.
ATGTGTTTTGATCACCCTATTTTATATGTAACTGGCAAGCATATTCTGGGGACTCAGAGGAGACATAAAATGGAGCAATATTTTCAAGACTAGATTAGGAGATTTGTATTTATTTCAGAATTATTTATTCAATTTTATTCACTATTATTATTATTTCAGTTCTCTAGAGAGAGGCACTCACACACACACAGACACACACACACACAAAGAAAGCAAGCAGCCAGGTCTGAGACGCGAACCATGATCTGGCATGTAGGAGTCCTGCATCTTAACCCCCATGCCACCCACTGGCCCCCAAGATATATTCTTTTTATTCATGAAATGCTTGCACTACAACAGAGGCAGAAACTCCAGATGCATGTTTTTCCTTACAATCAAGTATATTATTTATCAAATTAAAGGGTATTTCCTTTAAGTGTGCTCCCCTTTGAAAGTTATCACATAGTGACTCTTCCTCAGGATAAACAGCAATTTTATGTCTGTCACAAATTTCAAAATCATAGTTTTTTTAATGAATTTATTTGTTATAAGTATTTTTTAATTTGGCCAGAGAGAGAGAGAGGAAGGAAAAGTGAGAAAGCAAGCCACAAAGTCTGGGACTTGAACCACAGTCAGCCAATGGGAGTCTAGTGCCTTAACCACCACACCACCTGCCAACACCTAAATCTCTGTTTTAACTCATTTGTGTGAATTTAAATTTATTTCTCCACTCCAATTTCCCTTGCTTGATCTACATTTCCTCATTCTTTTGCACAGAAGGAACTCCTGAATATACAAATATTTCCTCTCTCACACAATTCTCATTTGTTTCTGGTTCTTGAAAAACTTTATGCAGATGCAAAAGTGGAGGGCTCATTTGCTTCATATGTTTCTTAGATATATTTTCTGTCAGGGTGCTTGTTTTAAAATAACTTTGGGACCAGCAGTTGGCGTAATGGCTATGTCACTGGTCTCCAATGTGGTCAACCATGGTTCAAGTCCCAGACCTGGTGGCTTAAACTCACACCAGGCACATGTGCATGTATGCCCTAGATCCTGAGAGGAGAATGGAGAAGGGATTGTTGTGTGGCCATTCCCCCGTGGGGTGATTTCTTACTTTCTGTCTCTCTGTCTATTGTCTTTTGGGCAAACGCATGCACCCTATAGCAAAAACCTCTCTAAAAAAATAAAATAAAATAACTTTATCCTTGGGTAATCAAGTGTGAAAAAGAAAAATGAGAAAATGATTCAAATTTGACCATACACTCCATAATCTATGTTTTGCTAAACTCAAATCACTGCAGCATAACTATGAAATACACTAAAATTTACCTTAGCCTAACAACAGGAGAAAAACATGAACCAGTAAACATAGTTTTGTTCATTTGGACTAAACTTAATTAAATCTACCAAAATGAGTTAGGAGATGATTTTTAACATCATAAAATCTTCTTTATTTCAGTAGGTTTTACCACACCATGAAAAGGGAGAAAACATTTATCAGACCAAAAAATGTGAAACTCTGTTGAAAAAAAATATACTATTTACATCAGAGTGAGGACTTTATGTAAAATGTGAAATTAATCAGAAAATTCAAAAAGAATTTTAAAAATTTTAAAAGCTTTTACTATATCATCCCTTAAATAGTGAGTAGTTCTTCTGCCAGCGAATTTATGTACTCTTTCTAAAGATTAGTCGCCAGAGAGTAGGCAAACCTAAAATTATTAGAAGTCAAATCAATTAACACCAATCAGAAAGTAAAGCAAATCCCTAATACATATTATGATATATAAGCTATCTGCTTTAAGTGCAGTTCCAATATGTTCTTGTCCACTCTGACACTAGATAAAAAGAAAAAGTCAATCTTGTTTACTGATTTCCTACATTGAACTGATATAATTTAGAAGTTACTGTTTGCACCCTAACTCCAAAGATCCCATTATGGAAGGGAAGATTCTCTTCATTGGCAGCTGGGTTGATCCCACTCTCTCCCTGAGTGCTGAAACTGAAGTGATTAGGAACCACAGAATGAAGTCTTTGCCTTTGTCATTCATGACTGTCAATATGAAATTGCCAATTTTGAGCTACTGGAAATGATCACTCTTGGAACATGAATCTAAATCAGTGGTCATCGCTATTATAATGTTTCAATCATTTAATCATATGATTCAATATCTGATGTCATCTTTATTATGCAAAGAGGTTATAGAAATGAAAGAGCAAGCAATGTTCAGTAATTTTTTTTTCTGAATTACAGGATAAAGTTTGGCCATAGATTCTAAGAATATTTTAACTTTTTTAACTAGTTAAATGCTTTTAAAGTTAAATATTAAATTATGACATATTAATTCTACAAGGCTAGCTGAAAGGAATATTTATCTGGACTATGCTACACTACTAAAGCAAAGACAATGGGGCCAGCAGATGGCATAGTGGTTATATAACTGGACTCCTGCATGGCCAACCATGATTCAAGTCCCAGGTGCATGTGGGTGAATGCCCAAGACCCTGGGAAGTGAATGGAGCAGAAAGAATTGTAGCATGGCAATCTCCCCTGGGGAATGAGTTCTCATTTTCCCTCTTACTATCTGTCTGTCTGTCTTTGGTAAGGCACATTCATCCTAAGGCAGAACCTAAAACAAACAAACAAAACCCCACAAAGGCAATGACATTAAACCAGAAATGTAAAAGTAAGTCTTTCCATACCTTAGATTGGTTTTCTGCACTCCCATGGAGCCTCTCTTGCTCTTCCTCTGCTGTCATTTTTAAGTCTAGTTCTGCTAAGAAATCCATATATTTAGTTAAAATGAATTACTTAGAATAGTTAGAGAAAATCCATAGTCTTTATAAAAATAGACAAAACATTAAGGTTTTCCAGTTGAGAGTTTAAGTTTAATCTTTAGAAGAATATTTACTTATTTGAGAAATACTCTTAGGGGCCAGCAGGTTATGTAGTGGTTAAGGCACTGGACTCTTACATGACCAACTGTATTTTGAGTTTTGGACCCAGTGGCTTCAAACTCATGCTGGGTGCATGTGTGTACATGCCCAAAATTCTGAGAGGAGAATGTAGAAAGAGTGGTGGCATGGCCATACCCCCTAGGGGGTGACTTCTAGTTTTCTGTCTTTTTCTGTTTCTAGAAAGCACACTCTATAGCAAAAATCTCTCAACAAGAAGAGAGAGAGAGAGAGAGAGAGAGAGAGAGAAGAAATACTTCACCTAATACATCAACAAACCACTTGGGGTGGGGTGGTACTAGATATCACTAGATTCAAAGACATACGAACCTTTCAAAGATTCATTCACAGGTTCAACCACAAAAAAAATGAATAAGCTGTCAAAAACAAAACATTAAAATCTAGTAGAAATAGATAAAGCCATAGCATACACCAGTCTCTACCTCACAAGAGGACTGGCTAAACAACATGCTAAGCACTTTGCCATTTTTAATGGCTCCTAAATTACTGTTAGTTTTTATACTTTTAACAGTCTACACTCTTTTACTTATGTTTGAATTGTTTTTCTGTACTATGACAAATTTCTTTTCATCTTTTAAAACTCAACTTGTGGGACCAGCAGTTGGCGTAATGGCTATGATGCTGGACTCCCAAGTAGTCAACCACAGTTTGAGTCCTGGACCTGGTGGCTTAAACTCACACCGGGCACATGTGTATGTGTGTGCCCAAGATTCAATATGCATATCAGTATTGTGAGTATATTCTAGTGACATAACATTTTAAATTATCTTTAATAAATAATTTAAAACTACTTTAATTACAACCAGATGGTCTTCCCAAGTACACCAATATCTTAAAAGTTCACTTTTTATAATTTGAATACAGGTCATAAGTGTGTATTTTAAAAGATAGTCTTATGACCTAATAGTTCCTGGGTAAAAACAGGGTATGTCTAAATGTACACTAGACCCAAAGAGCACAGAATGCTGTGAGATAGAAAATAAATATAAAACAGAAATAGTTTTCTTACTTGAAAACAAATACGTTTAAATTTCTTATGAAAGGTGAAGGAAAAAAGTGAGAAATATACAAGTGAAACTTTAAAACTTATTTCATCACCAAGGGACCCTTCACATACATTTTCCTTTATGAGAGAGAAGGGAAAGTGGGAATAAAAGGGAGACAGAGTCTAGCCATGTCAGATCCTTCTGCCCCCCCCATCCCAATTAGCTAGGACTACAGGCACATACCACTGCACCCCACATGTCAGGTTGGCCCAAGAACAAACCCAGGTCTTCCCATGCAGCTTCTAGCCTCCCCAAGCAGTGGCATGTTCCCTGTGTGCACCATGGCTGGGCTTTCTTTATCATTTGACATCTACAAACCCTGTACATGGGTTTCAGTGGCTGTTTCTAAATTGTGATCTGAGACCCAGGGGTTCAAGAGATGACCAAGGGATCCAAGAGGGCAAAGAACACTGCTACTTTTCATTTTCACTTTATTCTCTTGTGAGTATATGACAGAGTTTCTCTGAGACATGATGTGTTATAACACTAGAGCTGTAATGGTTGGTGGGCCACAGTTGTAGCAAATACTGGAGTGTATGACTGTACGATTATACTTAAATTCTCTTAGCTTTAGTTTTAATATAGTACATATCAATAGATGCATCTCAACTAAATAAAAAGTCTTTGGAATAAGCAATGGTTTCTTGTTTGGTTTTGGAGAGATTTTTGTTATAGGGCATGTGAACTCATCAGAGAGAGGGACAGAAAGCAATAAATCATCCCCCAGGGGAATGACCACATCCCAATCTCTTCTGTATCCTCCTCTTTGGATTTGGAGCATGCACGCATGCATGCACACACACTCAGCATGAGTTTTAAGCCACTGGGTCCAGGATTTGAACCACGGTTGACTACACAGGAGTCCAATGACATAACCATTAAGCTATCTGCTGGTTCCAGAATCTGTAATAAAGTTTAAGACTATAAAAGAACCCTAAGGCCAAAATGTTTCAAAATGTTTGTTTTAGAAAACTGTATCTACCAAATAGTGAGTAGAGAATGACCCATTACTTTCCTTATATTTGATCACTGATGATACCAGATACCACATACACACACACACACAGTCACACACACACACACACACACACACACACACACACACACACACCTGCATGCATGTGCACACACACCCACACACAGCCTGCTAATGAGAAAATCTCATTGGTTAAGATCATTAGTGTAACACTAAAATGATATAATGGAAGAGAAAACACAACTGACATGTTTGCAGGTAAAGCCTCTCTAGAGAAGGTCAGAACTCCAATGAGTATTTTAAAACATTGGGAAAACTGGGGCCAGGCCAGTGGGTAGCATGGAGGTTAAGTCGCTGGAATTCCCACATGGCTGACTACAGTTCAAGGCCTGGACCAGGCAGCTTGCTTTCTCACTCTCCCTCCTTCTCCATGTCTTTCTCTGGCAAAACTCATTGAAAAAAATAATAATAAAATGTCCACAAACAGATGAATGGATTGAAAAAGTGTGGCATATATACTTCATGGAATACTATTCAGCCATAAAAAAACAACAAGACCCTGGCATTAGATAGAAAGTGGATGAACATGGAAGATTTATTGCTGATTGAAGCAAGTCAAACTATGAAACAGAGATATTGGATATCTGCACTTAACATATACCAACTGTCTACATTCTATGGTGGAGATAGGAAGGCCAGTTGACATGAAAGCACTGAAAACTTTTATGAACACTGAGGACAAAGTGGAAGGAGAGTGGGAGAGGTAGGGAAACTTGGGGGAAAAATGGAGAAGTAAGACATTTGTGGGACACAGATATGGTTTGCTGCCTGTTGATGATGTCATGTATAGTATTCTCAGCTCACCTGTTGTGTAGTGTGTATCATGTTGGATAAAAACTCTTTACAATCTAAATGATGTATAGTGATTGAATGTACAAATAATAATAATAAAACTGAAAAAATAAATTAATTAAAAAATAAATAATTCTTTAAAAGAATTGGAAAAACTTAGAGTCTCATATTTAATCTCTAGATTCCTACCTAGTATAGGGATTTCACATTTGGTGCTTTAGGGAATCAAAACATAAAATCTGAGTAAAGTATTTTTACAAGCAAAATGATAAATAGCGATTGAATTTTTTAAAAAAATAATTATAATAATAATAATCTGGAAAAAATAATGAAAAGGTATTTGATGATGACAATGAGGATTTTAATGTCTTTGTATTAACTAATATTCATGGTATTTCTTCTGGAAAAAGAAATGTAATACACTGCAAAGTTATATATGATTCAATGTAACATAAACAAGATTATGATATAATAAATTAAACTAAATGAAAAAGAAGCATCTGAGTTAAAGCTTACATTTAAAAACTCTTTTTCACTTATGCTTTTGAATCTTTTTACTTTTTTTGGAGACGTTTTTGCTATAGGGCACGTGTGCTTGCCAGAAAGACAGAGAGAGACAGAGAGATAGAAAGTGAGAAATCACCCCCCGGGGGGATGGCCACGCTGCAATCCCTTCTACTCCATTATCCTCTTGGGTTCTTGGGCATGCATGCACACATACCCAGCGTGAGTTTAAGCCACCAGGTCTGGGACTCGAACCACAGTCGACTACATGGGAGTTGAGCGACATTGTCATTACACTAACTGCTGGTACCAAAACCATACGATATCAATTGGTGGAGAAAAAGCATTTGATAAGACACAACATCCATTCGTGACCCTGAGCAAAATTGGCATAGAAGGGTCATTTCTCAATATAAGAAATGCTATCTATGAAAATCCCAAAGCTAACATCATTCTCAATGGGGAACAGCTGAAAGTTTTTCCAGTAAAAACTGGTACAAGACAAAGATACCTACTTTCTCCACTCCTTTTCAATATAATACTGGAAATCTGCCAATACAATCAGAAAATATAATAAAATAAAAGGCATTTAAATAGAAAAAGAAGAGATGAAATTATCTCTATTTGTAGATGACATGATTGTATACATAGAAGACCCAAAAGTATTCATGAAAAAAATCCTGGAAGAAACAAATGAATACAGTAGTTTCAAGATACAAGATCAACATATAGAAATCTATAGCATTTCTATGTATGAATTGCAGGCAGACTGAGAAAGAACTGAAGAAAGTAATTCAATTTATCATAGCCACAAATAGTATAAGATATCTAGAAATATATCTAACTGAAGAAGTTAATAGCTCCATAAGGTAAACTATGAGAAGCTAAAAAAGGAAACTGATACAAAAAAGTGAAAGGACATCCCATGTTCTTGGATTGGAAGAATAAATGTAATCAAAATTGCAATGCTACCCAATGTGATCTACAAATAGAACTATCATATGATCTAGCAATCCCACTTCTTGGTTTCTATCCAAAGTACAAAAGAATGCTTAGGGGAAAATGTGTTTGCACATCTAAGTTTATTGTGGCATTATTCACAATTGCTAAGACATATGTTAATCTATATATATATATATATATATATATATATATATATATATATATATAACACAATCCCAACCAAAGTACTAGAGACATTTTTCACAGATCTATGAAAGACAATCATACAATTTGTCTGGAGTCATAAAAGACTCGTATTGCCAAAGCAATTCTGTGCAAGAGTGGAGTGGGCGGCATCTCATTCCCTGACCCAAAAATATACTATAAAGCTGTGATAATCAAAATAGCATGGTATTGGCACAAAACAGACATGTGGATCAATGGAATGGACTAGAGACCCCAGAAATAAACTCCCAAACATGCAGCCAATTGATTTTTGACAAAGGGTACCAGTCAATCCAGTGGAAAAAGAAAAACCTCTTTAGCAAACGATGTTGGAAAAACTAAATATCCACCTGCATAAAGATTGACATGAAGCCCTACCTCTCACCATTGACAAAAATCAACTCAAAGTGGATCAAAGATCTAAATCTAAGACTTCAAACTATAAAACTATTGGTGGAAAACACTGGGAAAACTCTCAGAGACACTGGGGTAGGCAAAGACTTCTTAAATAAGACCCCTCAAAGCATAGTCAATAGCCCAAAAATAGACAAGTGGTATTACATCAGAAAATTGTTGTAAACTATGCCACAGATAAGGTACTGATAACCAGAATACACAGGGAACTCAAGTGGCTTACTGGGAAAAAAAAAAAAAAAAGGATCCACGCAATTAAAAGATGAGAGAATAAGCTGAAAAAACAACCCTCTAAGAAAGACATATGAATAGCCAAAAGGCATATGAAAAAATACTCAGCATCCCACATAAGGGAATTGCAGATCAAAACTACAATGAGATACCACCTAACCCCAATCAGAATGACAAAGATTAAAAAAAAAGAAAATGATAAGTGCTAGAAGGGATGTGGTACCATATGATCTAGCAAATCCACACCTTGGTATCCACCCAAAGGACAGAAGAATGCTTAGTCAGAAATGTGCTTGCACATCTTTGTTTATTGTGGCATTATTCACAATTGCTAACACATGTAAACAACCCTGATGACCACAAGAAGATGAGTGGATTGAAAAAGCGTGGTACACATACTCTGTAGAATACTACTCAGCCATAAAATACTACAAGACTGGCATTTGATAGAAAGTGGATGGACATGAAAGATTTACAGCTAAGTGAAGCAAGCCAGCCTATGAAGGAGAGACACTATATCTCCACTTAATATATACCTACTGTCTACACTCTATCCTGAAACTGAATGATTAGAGGATATTGAAATGTAGAAAATGGTTATAGATACTAGGTATGGTCTTGGAAGATGGCGGGAGAAGTGGGAGAGTATGAGGAAAGACATTAAGGAGAAAAATATAGAAGCAAGACATTTATGGGACAAAGAAATGGGTTATTATCTTGATGATAATAATGTTGATGATAACGTGTATAGTATCCTCAACTGGAGTGGTGATAAATGTATTCATGTTGGAACATTCACTTTACAAGCTAAATAACATATGTGATTGAAAGTATAAAACAAATTAAAATAAAATAAATTTTAAAAAAGAAAAAAGAAATACAGAATATGGAACCAGCAGATGGCATAATGTTTATGTCACTGGACTCCTCCATGATTGAGCACGGTGTGAGTCCCTGACTTAGAAGCATGAAACACACACCAGGTGTATGTGTGTACATGCCCAAAATCCTGAGAGTAGAATGGACGATAAGGGATGGTGACATGGCCATCACCCCCAGAACAGATTTCTCACTTTCTTTCTCTCTGCCTTTCTCTATCTCCATGGTGAAAACATGCAACCTATGGCAGAAATCTCTCTTAAAAGTGCAGAATACCATACCTGCTAAGTCAGAATGTGCATCTGAACAATGCTACAGTTTGAGAAGCTCTAACCTACACTGCGTCTGCTCTTAAATTCCTTTCACCTGAACTTGCCCTTTCGAAATCTAGACTCATGTTCCTCTCTACTACATCTCCCAAACTGAAACTGCAAAAGAACTGCATTAGAAGATTTTTCCAAGGGACTTTTTATCAGGCTAAATTTCCCCTGTCCTCGCCATAACTAGCCCTACTTTCTTCTGTCTAATATCTTACTTTGGCCCACGTAATACCATCCCGTGAACTAGCAATGTCTGATGACCGACCATTTATCCTTACATTCACCTATGACAGATTAAACAGCTCTGCCTGACAGGGCACCTCAATCCTTAACGTCTTGCCAATAGTGAGAAAGACACAAAGGCTGGGGAAATTGTGCTCTACTTCTCTGACAAGTTTGAGTATTGGAAGCCACTTTGTATTCTTCTTGTATTTCTAATCCCCACTCTACCTTTTTCTAAAGGATCCTTTTACCGTCCTCCACTAAGTACACATTCTCCTTAATTTACTCCCTTTACTCCTTGCCTTTCTCATTCTCCACTCCCTTCTTTACTCCTTTCCTGGTCTTTATTTCCTCAGATCTTACTGTATCTTGCAATAGAATTAATAATTGAGCTCCTTTAGTGGATCTCTGTTTACTCTGTTGAAGACACCTGTTAAGATACACAACTGTTTACCATTTCACCTCTCTTTTTCATTACTGTGCATTTGATAGGTGACTTTCTTTGGCTATTAGAATATATCGGTGTTCATATTTTACATAACATTCTATCAAATGATTTTTTTGTAAAACGAAATCCTTACCTTCCAGTTGCCGATGTGCTTTCTTTGTTCCTTTTTGGTCTATAGCCCCAGAGGAAGAGCTATCACACTTCAATGAAATACCATCGGTGATGCTCTGTTAAAATTAATATCAATAATGAGTTGCATAAAGATTTCCTAGTCATTTCACAAACTAAATCATGTATAGTGATTGAATATATAAATAATAATAATAATAAATTCAATGGTCATTTTCTAATAAAATATTTTATTTTTCTGTTTTAAAAGCAATTAGACTTAAAAAGATATACTAAAAACTACAACATTTCAATAGAGAACAGCGGACATTCTCCCACCACCAACCTTATCTTTTATTTTCATACAGTTCCTGCCTCTGTACCCTTAGCACAGAAGGCCACAGGCAACATACTCATGGACAATGATACCCATGTGCATACTTTAACAAGGAACTGGCTTCAGAATACCTGTCCCTCTAGTTCACATTCCCCACCAATAATAGGAGAATATTTTTTAAAATACATATGTAGGAACTAACAGATGGTATAATGGTTATGTCACAGAACTCCCTGTGGCATAACTGTGGTTTTAGTCCCAGACCCAGTGGCTAGAAACTCACATCAGGCACATGCATGCCCCAAATCCCAAAAGGACAATGGAAGGGAAGGCATTGTAGCATGGCCATTCCCCCTGAGGGGTGATTTCTTGCTTTCTGTCTCTTTCTATATCTCTGGTGAATGTGCATACCTTATAGCAAAATTAAAAAAAAAAACACATTTAAATAAGTTCTTTAATAAGTACACTTAGTATAATATCTACAGCATTAAGCATTTAAAATATTTCTGTTTTGTTGGGACTAGTAGATGGTGTAATGGCTATGTCACTGGACTCCCATGTAGTTGAATGAGGTTCAAGTCCTGGACCCAGTGGTTTAAACACACACCAGGCATGTGCGAGTACATGCCGAAGATTCCTAGGGAAGAATGGAGGAGAAGGGATTGTGGCATGCTCATCCTCCTGAGGGGTATTTTCTCACTTTCTGTCTCTGTCTCTCTCTGTCTTTCTGGCAAACAAATGCACCCTATAGCTAAAACCTCTCCAAAAAAAAAAAAAAAAACAAAAAAAAAACCAAAAAAAACCCACCTAAAATAATTAAATAAAATATTTCTGTTTTTATTGCCCCTCGGGGAGTTTGTCAATGCAGCAAACACTTCTCCACTCTCCTCTCAGGATTTTGGGCATGAACTCACATGCTCCCAGTGTATTTTTCAAGATGCAGGGACCAGGACTCAAACCATGCAGTTGGGTATGCAGGATCCAGTCATCTTAACCACCATGCCACCTGGCTGGCCCTGAAATATTTCTAATGTTGGAAAGTTTTTAGCATTACAATCAGGTATTTGGCATGATGGAAAACTTGAGACGTTGTCATGTTGGGCACAAATAGATCACTGTAATAGTTGTTTCATTTAGGTCAACAAGGACTTGAAAAATACCTATTTTTTTCTTTAAACTTTGCCAGAACGCACAGGTGCTCACCAGAAGGAGAGAGGGAGAACTTGAGAAAGCATCCCCTATGGGGAATGGTCACACTGCAACCCTTTCTTTTTTATCTCAATCCTTTTGGGATTTGGGGCATGCCTTCACACATGCCCACAGTGCTTCTCAAGCTGCTGAGTCGGAGTCAAACTACATGGTTGGCCATGTGGGATCCAGCCAACTTAAACAACAAACCACTAGCTGGCTCAGAAATATTCTTTGATAAAACTTTAACTGATAGCAAAACTGGCTGAGTCTAATGACAAAGCTGTCAAACAAATTACATAATATTTAAATAATAGGAATCTTTTTCTATTTATTTTATTTTAATTTCTTTTATACATTCTATCATTATAGCACCACTTAGCTTATAAAGTGAATTTTCCAACATGAATGCATTTCAAACCAGTCCAGTTGGTGATACTATACACGAACAGATAATAACTAATTTCTGTGTCCTATAATGTCTTGCCTCTCTATTTTCTCCTTAATGTCTTTCCTCAGACTCTCTTCCTTCCCCCACCCTCTTCCCACACTATACCCCATCCCAATAACCATTTTCCACATTTCTATATCCTCCAATCATTTAGTCTCAGCCATAGAGTGTGGACAATCATTGTATGTTCAGTGGAGACATACAGTGTCTCTCCTTCATAGCCTGGCTTGCTTCACTCAGCAAGAAATCTACTATATTGGTCCACTTGCTATCAAAAGCCAGGTTGTTGTTGTTGTTGTTGTTGTTGTTGTTGTTCTTCTTCTTCTTCTTCTTCTTCTTAATGGCTGAGTAGTATTCCATAGTATACAGTTTTCCCCAATTAAGAAATCACTTCAGAAAAGTATAAAAAGCCTTAGGTAAAAAGGGAAGAGTAAGACCTTTTACTTATTAAGTGCCTAAAATAAGCCACACACTCATGCACATTTTCTTTTCTACATGTAAAAACAATGAAAATGATTATGATGATGGGTACTCCACTTCCTGTTCCCTGGTCATTTCAAGGTGTTCAGAGTAAAATAGTGAATGGATGTGATCCATTAGAATAGTTCTCTCTCCCCAGCACATCCTCCTCCTAGACTTTTACAAAGCTGGCTTACTCAGATATTTTCTGACTAGAGAATTACACTCCCACTCCCATCCCCATCATAATTACAAACTCCCTCAGCATCATCTAACCTAACATTTTCTTTTTTTTTTTTTACTATGACATACTAATTGTTTCCTATGAGAGTTTGCTACTGTTTTTCCATCCATACCTCTATATCATAAGCCTTCATCCTGTACATTCAGTATCTAATTTCTAGGCACATCCTTAGTATTCAATAACAAATTTACTCAAGGTCAGACCATTTAAAATCTCCATCAGAGGGGTCAGCAGGTGGAGCGGTGGTTAAGGCAATGGAATCCTACATGGCTGACCATGGTTTGAATACCAGACCCAGCACCTTAAAATCCATGCTGGGTGCATGTGCATGCATGCCCAAAATCTCTAGAGGAGAATGAAGGAGGAGGGACTGTGAGAAGACCTTGGGATGGTAGGGTGATTTCTCACTTTCCCTCTGTATGTCTCTCTCCAGCAAGCATATATGCCCTAGTGCAAAAACTTAGAACAAAAAACTCAGTAGGAAGGTCTCAAGTGTCAAATCACTGTATTCCTATAGGACACCCTAGTAACTTTCTCCAGAAACTTAACATATCCCAGGTTAGAAATTCACATGAGTGTTCTAACTGCATTAGTTATTAGGACTTTTATACATCCATACATACCATAGATTCATAATCTGGCCATATATTGAATAATTCTTTAGGTTTTAGATAAACTTTAGAAACTAAACTGATTTCTTATGACCTCTAGGCACTAGTTTTCTGCACACTACTCTACTGACTTCATTAAATGAATCTTGCAAATTAGGACAATTGTACTATGCAGCAGTAATATTAGCACATCACTATGTTATTAATTATGAGGTGAAAATGTAAAGAAATGATTCCTTATGGACATAAAAAAGAAGTAAAAAAAATCAAAAACATTCTCTTTCATATTTTAACTTCACTCAATGTTTATATTTAAAAACAATAACAACATAGATAGTACCTCAGACTCCCAAAATGACCTTATGACCTCATCATCTCCTGTTCTGAATTTGGATCTTGCAGCTATAAAATGTAATCACAGGTATATTACATGAGAACATTTATTACTATAATTTTAAAATACATATGCATGTCTATGTCCATTCATGAAAATTTCAATAAAATAAGAGTAATAGGAAAAACTTTTTTCCAGAATGTTGGAGTAGATTCAAGAGGTTGGTAACATAAATAAAGGCAGCCAAAAAGAATTTTTAATGTCATATATAGATCTATACACTTCTGTTTTTTACAATAACATTTAAGCACTGACATTTTTTCAGGTATTCACTAACTTACATCGTCTACATGTTCTGCGCACTCTATCACAAGTTAAATCATCTTTATTTCTTTGCTCTTGTTCAATAGCATCGATACCATTTTCTTTTTCTCCAATTGTTGGCATTCTTTCTCCTTCCTATAAAAACAAACAAGCAAAAGAACTTCAGAAAACATTACAAGCAGGTGCCACATAAGAACATTTCATTAAACAGCAAACTGTATGTACAATGGTGGTCTGATAAGGAGCACAGACTCTCTGTCATGTCTGGGTGTGAGGTAGGCTGTGCCACAGAGGGTTGTGTAAGTATACTCTATGGTATTCACACAATGGAGGACCTGCCTTACAACCCACTTCTCACAACACATCCCCATCATTGAGCAACGTATGACTATTTGTTCACACACTGACCTACTCACTCAGTCGATCAGTCAGGAAGCTCACACACACTTACTGAGTCTAACAAGTTTTAGGTACTATCCTGGTAGAAGCTGAAAGTGTAAACTCGAGGCAAATTCTGCCCTGTATTCAAATGGGGACAGAAATACTAAAAACAAATAAGAAGAGGAAGGTATAATTCATCAGTTCTACAACTGAAGGGAACAAAGTACAGTAAGGGCACAAAGAGAGGACAACTAATTCTGCAGATGCTCAGGAAACGCTGCAAAGACAGTGCCATATTTTGAAAGACAGAGGAACTGTGGAGAGGCACGAAGGGCATCCTAGACAGGGCAGCGTGAGCAAGTGGACAAGGTATGAAACTACACAGCAAACGAGGGAAGCCAAAGTCATGTGGTAAAGCTGGGACACAGTTACTGGGAATGGAATGGAGAGAGAAACAGGGATAAGCCACAAAAGACATGTCACACTAGAGCGGGAGTTTTCCTTTCATGTGATAGGTATCAACACAATAAGCAGATGAGTTACATCATTACCAATAGGAAGGAAGGGGGCTTCTTCAAGAAGCTCTTTAAAAATGTGTATTACAAAAAAAAGGCATGGATTTCAAAATACTTTATCATAAAAAAACCCATACTTCAATTTCATTTCCCGTGAAGTGGGGTAAGGTTTATGAGAGATGATACAAATATCCCCAAATACGGTAAACCTGGGGCCAGCAAATGCTAGTTAAGGCACTGGATTCTCAAGTGGCTAACTATGTGTTTCCAGTCCTGACACAGTGGCTTAAAAAACATGCAGGGTGCAAGTATGTGTGGGCCCAAAATCCCAAAAGGATAAGTGATTGCAGTGTGGTCATCCCCCTGAGGGGTATTTTCTCTCATTCTCACTTTCTCTCTTCAGCAAGTATACATGGCCTAAAGCATTTTTTAGAGAAAGGATCCCTGCTTCTAGAACTGTTTACTTTGTTTAAAACATATCTTCTTCAATTAAATGAAGAGTTGTTTTGTTTGTTGTTTCTTGTTTTTGTTTTTGTTTTTAGATTTTTGCCATAGTACAAAAATCTAGCCCTCATCAGAGAGAGAGAGAGTATAAAAATGAGAAATCACTCCTTCCGCCAGTGGAGATGGCCATGGTACACTCCATTCTCCTCCATTTTCCTCTTGCAATTATGGGCATGCACGCATATATGCCCAGTAATTTTCCAAGCCACTGTAGGACTCAAACCATAGAATTGGTGATGTGGAATCCAGTACCTTAACCACCATGTCATCTGCTGGCCCTAAATTAAAAGTTTTAAATATACTTTTAATGGAATGACCTAGAAAACACAATGGAATGCCTTTGTGATACCAATTTTGTGAAAGAGAATTTAAATTTCTAAATTTCCATAATTTCAAATATTACTTTAGTTTAATACAAAACAAAGGATAGAAATAGAATGCACTCTCTTAAACTATGTGACACTAGGGACAGCAGGTTAATGCACTGGGCCCCCACATTCAACTGTGGATCAAAATCCAGAACTGGTGACTTGAAAATCATGCCAGCTTCATGTGCCTGTGTGTGTCCAAACTCCCTAGAAGAGAATGGAGAAAAATGGATTGTGGCATGGCCATCCCCCATTGGGGGTGATTTTTCACTTTCCCTTTCACTGTCTCTTTTTGTCTCTCTGGCAAGCACATGCCTCCATGGTAAAAACTTTCAATAAAAAAATGTGTGTGTGTGTGTGTGTGTGTGAGAGAGAGAGAGAGAGAGAGAGAGAGAGAGAAAGAGAGAGAGAGGGAGAAGGAGAGACCACTGACAGATTTTTAGGGTAAATACTATTCTAAACCAAATCCAGAGCTTCAATGAAAGAAACATAATTTGACAAGACAGCATGTTACCTTTGTATCGAGATCTAAGACGTCATCACCTGATGTAGGCCGTGAATCATCCCTCTTAGGTTTCTTGAAAATGCTTTCAAGGAAAAATATACAACAAAAAGTGAGTTCATTTCATTACCAAAAAGCTAGTGAAAGGTCAGCTATATGCATATTAAATGTGGCTCTTGATATAATTAAACCTTGACGTCTATGATTTGTACAAAAGGTTGTCACCGAAAGGTTCCTGATCTAGTAGTTTCGTTGCCAGTAACTATGAAAGGTGATGAGACCTTTCACAGGCAGGGCCTAATGGGAGGGCACCATCCAATCATCTGGAAGCATGGGAGAAATAGAGAAAGTAGAAAAGTCTATTCCCTCGTCCGTTTTCTCTCTCTCGGTCTCCATCCCTCTCTTTCTCTGCAGGTAGCTACTGACCTGACTGCCCCCTGGGCAACATTGTCACTATAGCCAGAGGCCAGCTAGATGCTAGGCCATGTTTTTACACTTTTTAGTCACCAGAATCATAAGCCCAATAATCCACTTATTCTATACAAATTACCCAGTTTTGAATATTCCTTATTCAGCAATGCAGTAATAAACTATGGTAAACTGGCAAAAAGGAAGAGTAGTTTAGAAATGAAAGGAAATTTGTTAAAGGTTAGTTAAGGGACTGTCACCAGAATACTGATGGAAATATAGACAGTGAAGGCTGGTTTCAGAAACAAAAGAGATGAGAAAAGATCACCCTTGTTATGAAGTAGAACAAAACTTGGCTACATTGTGTCCATGCCCTAAGGTGTTGTGTAGTTAAGAATGGTGATCTGGGACAGCCAGGGGCCTAATGGTTAAAGCAGCTGGATCTCACATGACTGACTGTGAAATTTGAGCCCTAGACCCAGCAGCTTGAAAAACATTAGGTACATATGTGTGTGCCCAAAATCCCAAGAGAAGAATATAAGTGAAGGGATTGTGTCATGGCTATCCTCCCTGGGTGGGCATTTCTCACTCACTGCTCCTCTCTGTCTGTCTCACTCTGTTGGGTGTATACAGAATGTAAATGGCACAGTTGGCCATGTAGGATTCAGTCAACTTAACCAACACACTGCCTGCTAGCCCAGAAGAAATTTCTAAACAACCAGTTGTTCAATCTGCTGCTTTGCGCCCCCAGCAGTTTTGAGTGAAATTCAGAGGAAAAGGTAAACAGAGTAGAAAGATTTGGAAAATTCCCAGTTCAATCATGCATGAGCTAAGCAGCTGTTAGAGAATGCTAAAAGTGTGGTTGAGTCATCACTTGAAAAGACATTTGCACTGATAGAAGAGACCCAGATGCTAATAAAAAAGAAAATGGATAGAAGGCCCTAAGGGTATCTCAAAGATCTTCAGTGCTGTTCCTCCTATCACAAGCACAAAGTCCTAAGAGAGCAGAATGGTTGCCAGGAAAGGGTCTGAGACAGGTAAATTGCCCTGGACAGCCTGGAGCTCCCAGAGCAGCACCTAGTTACTCCAGTTATGTCTCAGTCAGCTCCAGGTGCAGCTCAAACCACTGTGAAGAAGGGTAAAGGCTGATGACTGAGGGAGGCATCAGCAGCACCAGCATCCACATCCACATTGGACTATATGTGCTGCTACAGTGATTCTGCAGGTCTACAGAAGGCAAGAGCTGTGGGGGTGTGGTAGCCTCCATCTAGATCTAAAAGGATGCACTGAAAAGCCTGGAAGCTCAGGCATAGGCCTACAACATGGACAAAACTGCTGAGAGCCTTCACTAGAGTAGTACCAAGCAGAAATGTGGGGTTGGACCAGAATACCCACCAGGATGTCTATGCCTACTAGAGCGGCAGGGCAGATTCATCCTTGAGACCCAGAACTGCAAATCCATCAGCAGCATACAGTTGTCATGCTGTAAGAATCAAACTCCATGTGGGCTGTAACCAGCAAAGCCATGGAGACAGGGCTTCCCAGGGACTGAGAGGCCCAACCAGCACTGGAGGATGTGGACATTAAGCCCCACATGTTTGTTCCAGTGCTTTCAGATCTAAAGTCTGCCCTTTGGAGTTTTGAACTTGTTTGGGCCTGTGATCCTTTCCTTTTTTAGAGTGGGAATTTCTACCCTATCCCTGCCCCACCACATCTGGGAATTTGCTAATGTCTTTTCTTATTTTTTACAGGGCTGAAAAGAGTATGCCCAGATATAAGATGAGATTTAGGAGTTTGAGCTCAAACAAGTTAAGACTCTTGAGACTATTAGAATAAAATTTTGTTTTATTTTATTTTGTCTTACTTTATATTTTGCTAGAAGGTGCATGAGCTCACCAGAGACAGATAGGGAGAAGAGAAAGCATCCACACATGGAGAATAATCACACTGCAATCCTTCTACTTCATCTCTCCCTCCTCTCAGAATTTTCAGTAGCCATTTACATGTGCCTGGCATGTTTCAAAAGCTACTAGGTCCAGGATTCAAACAATGCTGTTTTGCATGTGGAATCTGTCTGCCTGAACCAGCTACAGAGCCAACCTGTGGTGGTAGTGATTTATATATGAGAAAGACATGAACTTTGGGATCCAGAGGTGAGACACTATGATTTGGGTAATGATTTGACCCCTAAAGGTTCAGTAGCTTTGGGAGGTGGTAATGCCCAATGAAAAGGCACCTCTTCCAATCAGCTGAGAGCACATATAGAGGAAGTAGTCTGTTTCTTCTTCCTCTTCCTTTTCCTGTCTTTCTTTCTGCTATGGCTGCTGACTTGTCTGTCTCTCTTGGCCATGTTGTGACTCACAACTAGAGGCCAGGCCATGCTTTTTGACTAACCAGCCCAGAATCAAAAACCAAATAAACCTATCCATTATAGCTCACCCAGTCTTGGTTATTTATCTGTAGCAACACAGTAACAGACTAATACAACCTCTGTTTTGAAAAAGCTTTTCATAATCTATTTCTGCCTCCATCTCTCCCAACATAAGAACTATTCAGTGAAAACTCACTCTTAGTTTTATAATGATGAATGAGCCAATATTATGGCAGAGCCTGAGAATAGTTTGTCTTCACAAATTGCCATTATGGCTGAACTGAAAATCCAATTAATGGCTGACAGAACTGTTTTACCTGAACTTGAGCAAATCTGATAACCTAAAACAAGATATAAAATACACTCCAGGGAGGACCCTGTTGCCTCCTATGAAGAGAACAGGATCCCACTTTGCCAATGGTAGTTCAAATCCTGGCCCTGGAAAATTGAAAAACAAACCAGGCACATGTGCATGTGCACCCAAAATCCTGACAGGATGCAAAAGTGGAGAAGGAATTACAGTGTGACCACACCCCTTGGGGAGTGCTTCCTCCCTCTCTCTCTCTGTGTCTCTATCTGGCAAGTGCATGTGTTAACTGGCAACTGAAAAGAAAAATACAATGTCCTTTCTCTATTTTCTATGTCTATTTGAGGACTAATATGTGTAACTCAATAATGGCAGTCTCAGTTCCAAAGCCCCATTGCTTTTCCTCAACTTAAAACTGTACAGGGAGTCCCCTGTTACATTTGAAATGTTTGAAAGCTAAATGTACAAAAGCCAAAGAATAAATATATATGTTCTTGTTAGAAATACTATTCCCAAAGATAATAAAACATCAAAAATGATAAAAATTCAGTTATTTTCACTACATAGGTTCTGCCCTATTCAGAAGATATACATATGTTTCTTCCTTCTTCTGGCCTCCCCCTTTCAGATCTCTCTCCTCCAGGGTTCAGTAGTGGCATCCAACCTTCTGATATTTAGCCTATGAAGGCACAGAGTCCCAAAATAAGGATGGTCTCAACCAACTAAGAGTAGGAGCTATTTCACCGCTCCTAGAAAACAAGCTAAATGGAGTTTCTGTCACCCACTCCCACAATAGCCATGTTTCCAACTACCCATGTAAAGCCCCATGGCTGATTTGCCAACCTATCTTACTTCTACCCTATCCTAAGTATACATGGAAAAGACTTTAGTGAATGAGGAAAATGGGTAGAGTCAAGGAGACTCCCGCTGTGGGCCATCTATCTATTTAGTTCACTAATCTCCAGTTCCCTAGTGCTCAAACTCTAAGTCACGCTCTGTGACTTGGGGTGGAAGTAGATAATATTGCATTCCTATCTGCTATTGAGATTTCTCCCAGGACTCAAATTATTTTAACATCTTCCAAATCTCCCGATAGAAATTGTGAAGTTTGGGAGTTTTTCCAACTAAACAAATCGACAAAAAAGTAGCAACCTATTTAGTACTCCCTTGAGTTTCCTATTTTTAATGTTCTTTTCTAGACGACTCCCAATATACTGTCTTTCATTCCTGCAATATTTAAAAGAGTTATTTATTTTATTTATTATTACTGTTATTTTAACATTTGCTGTAGGGCATGTGTGCTCAACAGAGAGGCAGAGATAAAGTGAGAAAGCAAGCTGTCAGGTCCAGGACTTGAACTGCAGTTAGCCATATGGAGTGCAATGCTTTAAACAACATGTCACTTGCTGTCCCTATTCCTGTAATTTATCTTTACCAAACATGCCAAAACCCCTAATATTCTGACCTCTTTTCTAAAACCCTTATTTTTATCCAGCTGACTCATTATTGTACTTCAAATTAGACCTTCCCCCACAAAATTCATTCTTACCTTCTTCTACTAGGTTCACTATACCCACTAACCCCACCTTTTTTTTTTTTGGGGGGGGGAGCTTTTTGCCATAGGGTGCCTGCGTTCACCAGAAAGAGAGAGAGACACAGAGACAGAAAGTGAGAAATCACCACCCAGGGGTTGGCCACACCGCAATCCATTCTCCTTCATTCTCCTCTCAGGTTCTTGGACACACATGCACATGGGCCTAGCATGAGTTTAAGCCACTGGGTCCGAGATTCGAACCACGGTAGACTACGTGGGAGTCCAGCAACATAGACATTGCGTTAACTACTGGTCCTTTCTGCTAATAAAACACACACAAGGTGATAAAGAAAAAAGAGGACTGGGCTTAAAATTAAGAAACCTGTGTTTAAATGTCATTTCTGTTGCTTTCTATACACGGATAACACACTTTCATCTCTTTGAGTTTTACATTCTCCACCCAAACAACCACTGGGCAGGATGTGAAAAGCAGATGGAGGTACAGAGTATACTCTGGGTGTTTTGCTTAATCTCTAAGATTGCTTAGAGCTTCAAAATTCTATGTACATTTGACTCTGTCTATAGAAGAATGGGGAATATTTAGCTGGTAGAAATTTTAAAAAAAGAAGAAGAAGAACAAAAGAAACACCAAGAAAAACAATTGTCTAATTAATAAGAAGTCCAGGTACTTTGCAAACCTGTTGTGCTAACAGATTAACAAAAGTTAAGCACATAATATGGTGTCTACCCCAATCTCTTTTTCTCTGCATTCCCTTAGTTAACTCTCAGTTTTTAAGAATCTCTAAAACCTTACCTTTCTATAGAGTCTCCAGAACTCTTTTTCCCTACTGAAGAAAAAAGAGAAACACTTAAAATCAGCAAGAAGAAATTAAAGAATTTCAAATTCATGCTTTGTTACAAGATACTCTTTGAGACTGTACCTAGAGAAGGCACTAGAATGAATATTGATTTTACAATTGGCAGCCAATTACAGCCTATCTTCACTTAACAACCCACTAGTTTAACAACTGCTCAGACTCATGGTCACGTATTCCAGTCTGTGTGAGTGTCTGCAAGTCTTTGTCTTGTTCCCATGGTCAGAAACTACACAAAGAAATCACAGATGACCACATATTTCATTTACAAGTTTATACTTTATTGTGCACCGCTATAGTATAAAGAATAAATACAAATGGGTGTGCCAGATCTATTGTGTTGTGATGTGTTCTGTTTACAGTACTAAAAAGGATTATTTAGGTCCCAGTTTTAGAAAGAATTACTTTAAAAATTTATGACAGAGTATGCACACGTGTGTGAGAGAGAGTGATTAGAAAGACAAGTACCCTCCACAGGACTCGGTCATGCCACAGTCCCATCCCTCCAGTTCTCCAGCCTAGCAGGAACCTGAGCATGCACTCATTTGTGTCTTGACTTTTGTTTTTATGAAAGAACATTTTTAAAGTATTTCTTTTATTTATACAGATATTATAAAGGATCTCTTAGTCCATAATTAAATAAGTAAATTTGTTCCAAA
This sequence comes from Tupaia tana, assembly GCA_026018925.1. NCBI lineage: Eukaryota > Metazoa > Chordata > Mammalia > Scandentia > Tupaiidae > Tupaia > Tupaia tana. The sequence goes on along the minus strand of JAKSZU010000004.1, from coordinate 113,336,494 downwards.
CCATACTGTTTCATAGTATAAATTACCTGTGATAAACTTAAATATGAATTCTAGACTATTAAGAAAGAAATTTTTAATATTTAACTTTCTTTGTTTATTTGTTTTGATTTGACCAGAGAGGGACAGAGCAAGAGAGAGCAAGAGTGGAGCAAGTGAGACAGGAAGTGAGAAAGCAAGCCACCAGATCTGGGATGTGAACTGCAGTTGGCCATGTGGGAGTCCAACACTCTTAACCACCACACCACCTCCCATCCCCAAAAAAAGTCATTTAAAAAAATAATACAGATGTATCTCACATATTGATTTACATCAATTTTTCAAAAATTGTTGCTGCAGGACCGTGTGCTTGCCAGAAAGAAACAGAGACAGAGAGAGAAAGTGAGAAATCAGCCTCTATGTGGGATAATCCCACCATGATCCCTTCTCTTTTATTCTCCTCTTGGGATTTTGGGCAAGCACACACACACCCAATGTGAATTTGAAGCTGTCAGGTCTGGGACTCAAACCACTGTTGATCATGTGGGAGTCCAGCACCTTAACCACCACACCACTTGCTGGCCCTCTCAATTACTTTCACATACAGAGTCCCACTATGCTATAATCCTCTGCCTCATCCACCCACATGATGGGACTATAGGCACTCACCAACATGCTTAGCATTTTAGCTTAGCTGGAAATCAAACCCAAGCCTCCCATATGGCTCCGCGTGCTGAGTAACAGCATCCAGCACAAATTTTTGCAGGTGGGGCTACACTTTTCTATTTTAACTGTTCTTTTATGATTAAAACTTTCAGGCCTAGGGCCAGCAGGTGGTGTGGTGGTTAAGGTGATGGGTACCATATGGCCAACTCACGTGGTGTCTTGAAAAGCATGCTGAGTCCATGTGCATGCATGCTGAAAATCCCAAGAGGAGAATACAAAAAAGGGATTGCGGGATCAGCAGTTAGCATAATGGCTATGTCGCTGGACTCCCACATAGCTGACTGCGGTTCGAGTCCTGGACCCGGTGGCTTAAACTCACGCTGGGCGCGTGTGCGTGCATGCCCAAGATCCCGAGAGGAGAATGGAGGAGAAGGGATTGTGGCATGGCCATCCCCCCTGGGGGGTGATTTCTCACTTTCTGTCTCTTTGTCCGTCTGGCAAGTGCATGCACCCTATAGCAAAAACCTCTCAAAAAAAAAAAAAAAAAAAAAAAAAGGGATTGCAGCATGGCCATCCCCTCCAGAGCATGATTTCTCAATTTCTCTCTCTCTCTCTCTCTCTCTTTCCCTGGAATGCATGTACCCTAGAGCAAAAGTGAAACAAACAAACAAACAAACAAAAATGTCAGGCCTACATGGTGCCACAGTGGTAATGCAGCTGGACCCACAAAAAAGTCCCATGTTCACATCCCAGGGCCTCCCTGTACAAAGAACCAGAATGTGACCATGATCCACACTGGCTGAGACTGGGGTAGATTATAGTGTGAAGACCCTATTGAGGGTGCCTCTCTCCCTCTATTGCTCTCTCCCACAGAAAAAAATAAATAAGCTTAAAATTAAAACCTTTTACTCTTACTTTTATATTTACAATGGGAACACCAAGAGTAGAAGACTTACTTGCATTATAACTTTGAAACATTTCAGATTTGAATTTCTCTACACTTTTAGAAAGTAGCTCACAGTTGCTATACACAAAAAAGAGAAATAAAATTACTATTGTAATACCTATTCAAAAAAGACTTACAAAATTTATTAAACTTTTAGAATAATTCACACAATCTTAGAGATAATATCAGAATTTTAATTATCCCACACACTTCAAAGCTCTACAAACTTTTTCTTAAGATTATAATTAAGGAAGAAAAACAGGTAAGTTACGACTTCAGGGCAGTGTAACTCAGTAAAATTAACCCGAGTTAGCTCGACATAATAAAAAGGGTTTTAAATGTAAGGAAGTCCTAGATATGTAATAGCTATATGTTTTGGACAAGTCTCTTTTCTGAGATTCAAGTTCTTCTAAAACTAAGGATTTTAACTGCTTTTTTCAGTGGACTATTAATGAAGATTTAAAAAGGTATTTTTTTATAAACTCAGAGAAATCGCAGAGGCACAGAATATTTTATCCTTGAACTTTATTACTAAAACTTCTTTGGAATCCAAGCTATATTACTGTGTGCATTTTTATAAGTTCCAATATTCAAATGTTATAGTTTTCAAAACACATTATGAAGTCCTAATTATGGTTATTATCATGTTTCTTTGAGGTCTGCAATTTGGGGCATCTCAGCTATTTAGGTTTGTAAGTAAATTTATTTTGAAGTAGATCATAAAATAAGATCATTGGCCCCTGTTTCTGAGCTAATTAAGGACAGAAAACTAAGAGATATCTACACCTGGCTTGTGTTACTATTATTTCTTCTTTACCTACTCAAACTCTGAGCCTGTAGATCTTTCTTAGAATGACACTTAAATTCCATGTTCATCTCCAACTGACTTGGATGACAAAACTCTACAATATACAGGGATACTGATGAATCAAAGATGGGACTTGGTTCTGTTCAATCCAACTAACCTAAGTTAGATTCAGAGAATTCTGTTGAATGGCTTCTGTGTGAGGCAGAATTTGAAAATATTTTCAAAATGTGAAGTAGAAATGCAAATAGTTTGGGAGATTTTCACCAAAAAAGTCACGTGGTCCAATCACAGGTTGGCATCCACTGCTCTGAGGAAGGATGATATGAGACTTTCCACAATCTGAGGACAGGTACTCCACAGGATGTAAAGGGGCCTCTTAGGAGTACAAGTCTGATGCCAAAGAAAGGAAGCTCTAGGCCAGCAGGTGGCATGGTGGTTGAGCTGCTGGATCCCACATCCTGAATGCTCAAGACACCTGTGCATGCATGTCCACAATCCTGACAGGATGAAGGGATGGAAAAGGAATTACAATGTGACCATTGCCCATGGGGGGGTGCTTTCTCCTCTCCTTCTCTCTTTCTGTCTATCTCTGGTGAGCACACACACCCTCTAGAAAACAAAGGAAGAAAATAAAAAACTCTAATTGCTTCCTGTAACACTACTGAAACCTCTCTGAGTTTAGAATGATCCCAACTAATGTTTGCAACTGAAAAGACAAGGGCTTCAAAGGATAGCTCACCATGAAAGCCTAGGCTAAGATATGGACTTCACATAAGGTTTTGAGTATGGGCTGAAGGGTCAGTTTGCTGCCTTTGGCTAACATTAAAAGTTCAGGTTAGGGACCAGCAGGTGGCATGGTGGTTTATGCGCTGAATCCCACAAGACCCACTCTGCAGTTCAAGTTCCAAACCTGGCAGGATGAAAATTACACCAGCACATGTGTAGACATGGCCAAAAAGGGAGGACGGAATGGAGAAGAGATTGCAGCATGGCCATCCTTCTGGGCAGGGAGGTTATTTCTCACTTTCCCTCTCTCTGCCTCTCTCCTGAAAACTCATGGTCCCTGGGGCAGAAATCTGAAAAGTGGTGATTTTGAAATCTAAGGGTAGATCATCATGAAGACTGAGGGATCTGGGTCAGTAAATGCATCCTGGAGGCAAAGGTCAGTTGCTACCAAACTTTGGTTTCAATAGTAACATTGCAGCAACAGAATCAATGGAAATAATACAATGATTAGAATGATCTTTTCCCCCTGCGACTGACTTGTATATAAAGACTGTTGTCTGTCTTGGACTTAGGAATCGCCTTAAGTTCTTGGAAAAGTCAAGGAGGAACATATGAGAGATAGCCTCAGGGGAAAGTGGAAGATTTCCTGCTAAACGGGGCATTTCAAAAACCAAATAATAAGAAAAACCTAAGATGTGTCACTAATCTGTACCCCATCCATAGAGGTTATACCTAGACTATGATGGACAATGTTAGAATCCCTGAGGATAAAGGTCTTAAAAGTCCTGAGAGACAGAATCCTGCACACATTGCTACTTCTAACTAGTGTTTTTCTTGGTGGCAGGCTGATGAACTGGATTGACACTGCCATTCAAAACCATCTGAACCAAACTATGAAATCTCAGCTGATACATAAGATGCAATAGTTATAATTAATTTAAACCTCAATGTAGTGTTAATTAGCATTTTAACGTAAACACTTACGTATTAAATCCACTAAAATTTGCGTAACTTTCTGCAGTATATCCCAAGTCATCTTTAGAACAGGGATTAACACCAAGATGAAGAAACAGCTTGACCAGATATGTTGATCTATGTTTTGCAGCGAACATGAGAGCTGTCCTAAAATAATAAAGAGAAAAGTCATTTTACCTTGGGAACTTTAATAAAGCTATTTTTAAAAAAACTAATTTAACATACTTTACCAATGTAATATTTTGCTTGTCTATATAAAATTGACCACTGTATACACATACCTAAAGAAATGAGCATTCTGGGGACCAACAGAGGGTGTAATGGTTACATCACTGGAGTCCCACATGGCTGACCACAGTTTGAGTCCTGGAACCAGCAGTTTGACACTCATGCCAGGCATGGGTGCATGTGTGCTCTAGATCCCGAAAGGAGAATGGAGAATGAGAGATTGAGGCGTGGCCATCTCCCCAGAGGGTGATTCTCACTTTCTATCTCTGTTTCTCCAAGGAGTGCACGCTCCCTATAGCAAAAGTCTCTTAAAAAAAATAAGTGTTTTGAGCACTGAACTGTTAAACTTTGTAAATAATTTCCAAGGTTAAAAGGAAGGCAGAAAAGGAAACCTCTTGTCCCACTGTGGTATTATATAGTAAAGTTAAATTTAAAGTTAATTTGAAGTCCCTTTGATGGACAAGAAACTACACTGGATTCATTTATCTGAAGTAGGTAAAGATTTAGATGAAGAATTCTTCATGTTTTCCCTAGTCTTATAAAATGTATTATAATTCAAAGTCAGTTAGAGGTCAAATAAGTAAACAGCTATTTGCAGACATAAAACAATAATATTAATGATAATAGTAGTCAAATTAGATTCATTTAATAAAGCTTTTAAGCATGTGCTAAGCACAATTAAATACTACATACGTAATCTTATTTATATGCTTTTGAAGATACATTATAGGTTTAGTATCCTTTATATGAAATGACTGAGACCAGAAGTGTTTTGGATATTATATATATAAAGATTTCAAACATATTGCATAATGTATAACTTATTAACAGCCATTTGGGGGTAAGACCCAAGTCTAAATTACAATTTTATTTTATTTTATTTTATTTTATTTTATTTTATTTAGTTTTTAATACCCATAAACATCCAGGCCAAAGTTAATTTACACATTACTTTCGTACTTCAGCATTTTGACTGCAACTCGAGGTCAAGCGTGGAATTTTCCATTCACATCATGACACACTCAAAAAGTGTCAGATTTTGGAGCATTTTAGATCTCAGATTTTCAGATCAGAGATACTCAACTTAGATTATTCTCCTTTTGCTATCAGGGAACCTATCTGGTAGTAAGGAATCTTCCAAGGGTCATGTGCCTAGCAAGTATGAAACCAGAGAACTAAACCCAGTCTTGTATGAATGTAAAGACTACTTCTTTTCACTTTATTGCCTACCTATGGCTTGCCTTCACTAAAAGAAAAGTTTGTTAAACCAAACGCAAAACTTCGGGTCAGGGGTGGTGTCACAGCAGTAATGTGATGCTCTGATATGGCTAAAGCCGCAGGGGCTCTGGGCTCCCACCCTAAGCTCTTCTCATACCTGTTGGGTGTGAGCTCATGACTATAGGTGAGGCTGGTGGGGAGCTGCAGCAGGAAGACCCTGTTGGGGTTGCCTGCCTGTCTGTTTCTCTCTTTGTCAGAAGAAATATAAACCTTTATAAAAATAATAAATAGAGTCAGCAGGTGGTGTGGTGGTTAAAGTACTAGATCTCACATGGCCAACTCCACAGTTTGGAATAGTTTGAGGAAAATTGATGTTCATTCTCTTTTTCTTTTCTTTTTTTTTTTTAGAGGTTTTTTGCTAGGCTGTGTGCGCTCACCGGACAGACAGAGACAGACAGAAAGTGAGAAATCACCCCCCGAGGGGATGGCCACGCTGCAATCCCTTCTCCTCCATTCTCCTCTGGGGATCTTGGACATGCACGCACATGCAGCTGGTGTGAGTTTAAGCCACCGGGTCCAGGACGTGAACCACGGGCGACTACATGGGAGTCCAGCGACACAGCCATTATGCCAACTGCTGGTCCCAAATGTTCATTCTCTTTTAAAGGATTTGTAAAATTCAGAAGTGAAGCCATCTGGACATGGGCTTCACTTGTTGGAAGACAATTTATTACTAACTTAATCTAATTATTTTTCATTGCCCTACCCAGACTTTCTGTATCTTCCTGGTTCTATCAAGGTATACTCTATGTGTCCAGAAAGTTGTCCATCTCTTCTAAGTTTCCCACTTTGTTAGCATATAGTCACATGTACTAACCACTAATGATCTTTTGTATTTAGGGATACATGGAGTAATGTTTTCTTTTTCATTTCTGATTTTACATATTTGGATTATCCATTTTTCTTAGTCTAGCTTAAATGTTGGTCAATTTTGTTTGTCCTCTCAGAAAAGCAGCTTTGTGTTTGTAGACCGTTTGTATAACTCTTTCATCTGCATTTCATTCCTTCCTAGCCTGTAAGGTTTCTGCTGAGAGGTCTGAGGATAATCTGCTATGATATACTTTATAGGTTTCTTGGCACTTATCTTGAGACATTTTGGGTAGTTTATCTTTAACATCTGAACTATAATGTACCATGGAAGAAATTTTATGTTGAATCTATTTGGCATCCTTTGAATTTCCCAGATCTGGCCATCTGTACTTCTGTTTAGATTTGTGAGGTTTTCCATTACTATTTTGTGAAATAAATTTCCCCCACCTCTTCCCATCTCTTCCACTTTCTGAGATACTTATTATATGGATATCTGGTCACTTGATAGTGTCTGAAACTTCCCATGCTTTCTTTTGTTTCAACAGTTTTTTTTTTTTTTGATGGTGTGGACTAGTTAAAAAATGGTGTCAAGTGCAGATTCCTTCTTCTGTATGGTCTAACTAGATTTTCCTAATCTCTACAGGATTTTTATCTCCTGTATTGTGTTCTTTATCTCCAGGGTTTCTGTTTGCTCTTAAGTTAACTATGGTGCTACTGAATCTCTCATTTGTGCCATGCATTGTTTTTTCATCATCTAGAATTGCTCATTGATAATTTTGCATTTAATTCAGATATTTATAGTTAATATTCTGAAATCCATTTCTAACATTTCTGTGACTACCTGAAGTTTGCCTATTCTTAGTGAGGAGGTGGTGTGGTCCTTTGGGGGAAGAGATATTTCCTTTTTTTAAAAAAAAAAAAAATTCTTCTTTTGTCCCTGAGTTAATATTATGGCACCTAGTGGAATACTCATTTCTTGTATTTAATAGCTTGCGTTTTTATAGTGGTAGTATATTTTTAAGGTATAGGACACATACACTCGCTGAAGAGAGAAAGAAAGAGATGGGAAGTTAAAATCACCCTCCAAGAAGAATGGCCATGCTGCAATCCCTTCTTCATTCTACTCTCAAGATTTTGGGCATGCATGCACACACATCTGGCTTGTTTCTTGAGCCACTAGACAAAGGACTTGAAATATGCAGTGGGCCATGTGGGATCTAGCCACCTTAAACTCCACAACACCTCTGGCCTGGTGATATTTTCTTTCATTTGGTCATTTACTTATTTTTTTTCTATGGTTGTGTTTTTTAATTAATTGATTAAATCATGCTGACTTTGGTTAGTTGTGCTTTGTATAGAAGACTTTGTATATCATCAGAGACACCAGTAGGGATGATGGGGGCCCCTGAGCCTATGTTTTCAGGCTCTAGGTGAGGTTACTGTTATGTACTGTATCCAATCTGTAAAGGGAGTGGGTGCATTTGACAGACAGAAACTGCTGCCCTGTGGAGTGGTTGCCTGAATTCTAACACCCTGTGTAGGTCATAAAATCCTCCTGCGGGGAGGTAATCAAGTAAAGATATCAGCTGAAAGTAAGCATTAATAACCTCTGTCTTGGATAGCTCACACACAGGTGGGATGTAGCTGATAGTTGAGGAGTCGTGGCTCAGAGGGTGGCTAGTTGTTTAGCTCAGCATTTATGTACACCCCTGAAGATGGGGGAAACTGCTCCATTGCTCAATTCTCTCCACATAGCCAGCACACTCTGTGGGCAATCCATTTCAGGTGGGCCGGGCAGGAATCGTTATTAGTGAGACTGGAGACTGCATGCACCCTCCTGCACAGCTGGGTTGTAGGGCAAGAATGGCATGCCAGCCCACAGGGCTGGAGGGGAGACTAGAAAGTGCTTGAGGTGATGACTACTAGGTCTGCCCTAATTGCCCTTGTCCATCTCAGTGCTCTCTTGCAGTTGGGGAACCCTAGGGTTTAAAGAGGAAGCAGGGAGCTCCAAGCTTCAGAGGGGAGTTCCACTCACCTCTCTCCAAGAGTGAAAGCTTCTGGTCACCTTCAGTTCCTTCCCAAGTTCAAACTGTTGACCTCCTTGTGTCTCCTGCTCAAGATTTGGAACCCTAAAAGTTGCCCACTGTCCCATTCCTGCATTCTGTCAGTCTCATTTTATTCTTCTACTTGAGGTGCACTTATCTAATCAAATTTTGGGGGCTCTCCTTCTCAAGTAGTGCTAGGATGGTTGTCCCTAGTCAGCTATTTTCCAATCCCCTCTCACATACAAACCCAAACAGTATATTGTTATGATTGTCCCATTCTATTAGTAGTGTTTTAATCCTCTTACTGTGCCCAATTTATAAATTAAATTTTACTGTAGGCAGATATGCACAGGACAAAGTATAGTTTATATAGGGTTCAGCACTATCCACAGTTTAAGCCATCAACTGCGGGAATTAGAACATATCCTCCATGTTGGGGGTCAGCAGGCAGCATGGTGGTTAAGGTGCTAGATTCCCACATGCCATCTGCAGTTCAAGTCCCATTTCTGGTGTCCTGAAAATCACGCTGGACTCATGTGCATGCATGCCCAAAATCCCGAGAGGAGAATGGAAATATGATAGTGACATGACCATCCCCCTTAGGGGGGTGACTTCTCACTTTCTGTCTCTCTCTCTCTCTCTCTCTCTCTCTCTCTCTGTTTCTCTCTAGCAAACACACATGCCATACAACAAAAATCTTAAAAAAAGGCATACCGTACCTGTGCATTTCATCAACAGCATATACATTTGCATTTTTATTTAATAAAAATTCCACCATTTGTGGCTTGTCTGCATTTATGGCAGTTAGAAGTGGTGTCATTTTTGCCTGTAAAACAGTAAAAACAAGTTACAATTCACGAAGTTATGTATTTCTCAAGTGAATTGAAAAACATATCTATAACAGATGCTATCAGGGTCACAGGTGGTGTGGAGATTAAGGTGCTCGATCCCACAAGGTCAACTATGCAATTTGAGTCTTGGCCCAGTGGCTTTAAAATCACAATGTACATGTGCATAAGCATTGACAATCCCAAGAAGAGATGGGAAGAGGGACTGAGGCATGGCCATCATGGCCCCTGTGGGTGATTTCTCACTTTCCCTCTTTCTCTGTCTTTCTCTGTCTCCCTCTGACAAAGTGCACATGCCCTATAGCAAAAACTAATAAAAGAGACAAAATGATCCTATGAACTTAAACATACATTAATAACAGAAAAAGTAAATAAAAAGTGGGCCCTTCCTTTCACTCTATTTCCACATGTGCTCCTTCTCTTTGAAACACCCCTCCTCTGTCTCACCACGTGAACTCCAGTCATGGCCAGAACTCAATTCACACATTCACCAGTTCCAAGAATCTTTACTTCTATGACAGCATTTACCATAGTACATTGCAACTGCATTGTTCCCTATCTAAGCCAAGAAGAGCTTCTTTAGGGCAGGATCTATTAGATTTGCTATTGAAGGGGCTGTTGCTGCCAGAATAGGATACTATGAGTTAGTTGTTCGTCCTTCATTTCCCACTTAATCAGCACCTATTGAACACCAATCTGGCTTCCTCAAGTTCTCTAAAACTAATCTCCAGACAGGTTTACAATTCATTCACTGTTTCCCATACTGAGAATTGTTCTTCCCAAAATTAAAGACCTCATTTGTCTAAATATTTAAAGTGGAAAACACACTCACATCCACACATACACAATAAAAATGAAATCTTCATGATATTTCCCCTCTACTGTCTAATTTCAAAAATGGCCTGGATATTTCTGATTTCTCATTTCCCTTTTGTCCCCATTTTTTCTTCTTATGCCTTGCAGCTGAGAGTTAAATCACTTTTATGTAGTGTTTTAAAGGAATCTGTCAATAGCATAAAGATTTCCATTTGTTGTAAAATGTTTTTATTTTGTTTGAGTTTTAAGAGAAAGCCTATTTTCAAGGCAAAAGTTGGTTTCCTGTATTGCCTTACACTAATAATATAAAAATAGGGTAGAAAAAGATAATTGAATTAAAAAGTTTTGCCTTTAACACAGTGTTCCACAAAAATTTGCTACAAATGTAGTTTAAAAAGCTAAAGCCTTGGGCCAGCAGGTGGTTTCATAGTTAATGTGCTGGACTTCTCACATGGCATCCTGCTGTTTGGGTTCTGTACCTAGTGGCTTGCTTTCTCACTTTCCCTCTCTCTCTGTCTCTCTCTAGTGAGAGCTCTATAGGAAAAAAATTAGTGATAAATTAAATAAATAATAATTAAAACAAATGAAAAAGTAAAAGCTCTGTCCTGCAGAATTTTTTTTTAAGTATCTATATGTAGGGCCAGAAGATAGTGTGGTTGCCCTGAATATTAAGGCTCTGGATTCCCCATAGCCAACTGCATGGTTCAATTCCTGGACATTTGGTGGCTTGAAAAACAAGTTGGGCACGCCTCTCTGTGTGTATGTATGTGTGTGTGTGTGTGTGTGTGTGTGTCTGAAATCTTAGAGGAAAATGGAAGAAAAGGGATTGTGGCTTAGCTATTCCCCTAGAGGTTTATTTCTCATATTCTTTCTCTTCGTTTCTCTTCATCTCTCCAGTAAGCACATGAACCCTATGGCAAAAATTCCAAAACAAAAAAAAAATCTATATTTAAAGTGAGATCTTATACAACTATATCACTTCAAAATCTTTTCATTAAGGGAATGCTTAAGCTTCCAAATGCAGAAAACTGACCCAACATATGTCAACAGTTAAACAAATATCTTTTATATTTAGAAAGTAAGTTTTGATCAATACCTTGCTTCTGACATCAACATGCACATGGAGTGAAAGCAGCTTCTCTGCCAATGATATCATGCTGTGATGAGCAGCGTAATGGAGAGCAGTGTAGCCCTTGGCATCTGCAGCTTTTGGATCAGCACCATGTTCCAGCAGAATATTTGCACATTTCTCATTTTGGCATTGCACAGCCTGTCAGTATCAGACCGAGAGAAACTGTAAATCCCCGGAATTCAAAAGAAGCATTCTACAGGTTTCAGCAGTTAGTTACACTTACATGAGATCAACTCATTTTTATTTTAAATGTTTAAATCAAAGCCATCTCACACTGAAATAGTTCTCTGTCCCGACCCACGGGACTGTCGAACAGGTTTCCTGGGGGAGGGAGTGAGAGAAGGGACAAACACACACACACACACACACACACACACACACACACACAGAGTGGAGACAAAACGAAGTGCTGATCAAGTCTTCCAGTCTTCCGTTTATTGAGGAAAAATGGCGAGTTATATACAGGCTGGTGGGCATTGATTGGTTGCCCGAAATGCAAATGAGATAGAACAGCATGAACCAATCATTGGTGTGGGTGGATCTCTCCCATTGCCTAGAAACTCAACTGCTTCCAGGGAGAATGATTGGTCACATGATTTCTGAGAAACGGTTTGCTCAGGGAGGAAGTGAAACCTAATGGTTTCCAAGATGGTGGATAGCTCAAAATGGTAGATAGCTCGGGAACCAGCAGTTAGCGTAATGGCTATGTCGCTGGACTCCCACGTAGTCGACCGCAGTTCGCGTCATGGACCCAGTGGCTTAAAACTCACGCTGGGCACATGTGCATGCGTGCCCAAGATTCTGAGAGGAGAATGGAAGAGAAGGGATTGCGGCATGACCATCCCCCCTGGGGGATAATTTCTCCCTTTCTGTCTCTATGTCTATCTCTGTCTGGCGACCGCACGCACCCTATAGCGAAAACCTCTCAAAAAATAAATAAATAAAAATGGCAGATAGCTCAAGATGGCGGATAGCTCAAGATGGCTTCCATATGCAGTGGCCTCCACAGTTCTCTACTATATACCATTATCAACGCTGTCTTGTCTCGACCATCACGAATGTCAAGTTCACATTTTCTCTCTGCTAAGAGAGTCACCACTTCTTCATGGCCATTGGCACAGGCCAGATGCAGAGCAGTCCTAGAAAGTAAGAACACTTCTTAGGAGATTGTGGTGTACTACTTCAAACATATCATTATGCATGAAATTGTGAGCATTAAATAGCATGTTAACCCTGTGCCTTCAAAACAAGTGTTTAACTTCATCTGAAGAAAGTAAAGTATTTACTAGCTCTCGTCACTCACAACATTAATGAAATTTCAACCTATCTGAATAGGAAAACATGCCTTTTGGTTTCAGCTCAACCTGGGTTTGAATTTTATCTAGATATCCATCTATCCATTCATTCTTTCATTTTTTTTCTATGAGTGTAAAAGACAGAGAGAGAGAGTAAGAGAGAGAGCATTTTCTTCGGGGAAGCAAGTGGCATGGTGGTTAAGGCACTGGACTCCCACATGAACGACTGTGGTTCAAGTCCCACATATGGCAGCTTAAAACTCATGCCAGGCACATGTGTGTATATATTTTGTAAATAGGTTGTCCTTTATTTTTTTACTTGTTTTCTGATACACAGGAGGTTTTCATTTTGCTATACTTCTGTGCCTCAATGATCTCATCAATGAATGATATAAATATAGTAGTTATCTCACAGGACAGCGTTATGCTTAAATGACAATGTAGTCATTTGAATTTTTATTTTGTTAAAATTAACCTATAGAGTGCTTGCCTTGAGGTCATTCTTTAAAATGTATCTGTCAACATGAAAATCTGTAAATTGGCATTTTTGTTTTTGTCTCATACTACTCTTATTATCATATATTTAAAATCTTAAATCTATAGTCCACCAAGCTCTTAGTTTTAAAACCTAAAACACTAGCCAGTTTTCTCCAAACACTTAGCAGGCACTTCACTTATGAATAATTCATCTCTTTTTAAATGCCACAAAGTGTCACAAGTATGAAGTACTCAATTCCTACATATATTTCATTGTTTATGGCTTTGCCATCGTGTTCCCATTAATTTATGTCTTTTCAGGTGTTAGTGAATGATAATTTTTGAGAACTAACAGCACATTTTTAAAAAAGAATTATTTTATTGAACTTTATTTATCTATTTGTTTTCATTAGACCAGAGAGGGACAGAGGGCAGGGGCAAGTGAGAAACAAAGTTGCTAGGTCCAGGACTCAAACTGCAGTTGGCTGCGTGGGAGTCCAGTGCCCTTAACCACCACACCAGCTGCCAGCTCCAGCAGTACATTTTCACATGTAGAAAGGCAAGTCTTTGCGTATTACATTATAAAACTTTCCTTAACATCGTCACAAATGTAGCACCTCAAAAGATAAAGATCTCAACATTTTGCTTTGGTCTAAAACCAATAAACATTAAAAGGGTTCATATTTAGAAAAAAATGAGTCTTCCAATTCAAGAACAAAGAATCATTTTCCCACTTCAAAATCTTTAAGGACACTCAGCAAGAACTACACATGTACAGGGACATAAAACAGATATTGGATATCTTATGTGAAGGATTTTGAGCCTAGAAACTGACATATTGTAGTTATTATTTTCTCACTACCCATTTTTCCAAAATGTTTGTAACATTGTTGTTTTTGAAATGTGTACATGACCAATAAAATGGGTACCAGCCAACAAGTGGCAGAGATTAAGGCAGCTGGATCCCACATGGTTGACTGGGCAGTTTGCATCTCCACCCAGTAGCTTGAAAAATACACTGTGTGTGTGTGTGTGTGTGTGTGTGTGTGTGTGCCCAATATGCCCAAAATCTCAAAAAGAGGATGGAGGAGAGAAGATTGCAGGTGGCCATCTCTGCTGGGGGGTGATTTCTCCTCTAGGGCTGATTTCCCTCTCTTTCTCTCTCTTGTTTCTCTCATGGAATGCACTCGCCCTACGGCAAAAACTACAACTGAAACTAAATAAAAACAAGACGTTCGTGTATTTCATTGCATTAGTTAAGCCACTCTGTAACTGTGAAGGAAGTGTTTAGTAGGGTTTATTCTGAGTGAATCTGAAACCAGCAGAAGCTTGGTTTTGGTCTTCAGCTCATCAAAGGGACTAAGGTCCAGTCCCCAAGGCTCCTGTCCAGGTGAAGCTGAGGGGCATCCCCGGTGCCAGCCCAGCCCGATTACCTTTTCTTCTTGTCTAGGCAATTCAAAGCATCTTCTTTTTGGCTTAGGATCTGCTGTACTTGGGCCACATCACCTGCCAGGGCAGCCTTGTGGATCTTGTGGAAATGCCAGTCTTGGACTTTGTACTCTGACAGTGGATGGATGCACTGCGTGACCTCAAGTGTAGCTCCCAAGCCCCAGCCCTGTTTGCCAAAAAACCTCCTCATGGTGGAGCTTGCAGCTTCAAGGATGCCTCAGCTCCCCTTCAACTCAGGCTCCCAGGCCTGACCTGATCACTGTAGATAAGTAAATCTGGTATTGTCACCAGAACCCAGCACAGAAGACCCGTAGTTATCAGCCTCTCAACCGAAGCCAACTGTCACCCACAGAGCCTGCCTGCCTCTAAGGGCGCTGCTGGGCAACTGCTCATAAAGGGGGATGGGGCTCTGTGCCCTAGAAGCTCAGTGATTGGCTGGGAGCTCTGGAGCATTCTCTTCATGTCAGTGGCAGTTGGTGGAGTGTTCTGCACCTTTAAGAAAGACTGCTATGGGTGAGCCAGTAGATGGTGTAAGGAAACAGAGGAGAAAGGATTGCAGTGCAGTCATCCCTCCTGGGGGGTGATTTCTCACTTTCTGTCTCTCTGTCTCACTGTCACTCTGGCGAGAAAATGTGCATAAGTGCCCTATAGAAAATATCTCTCCCCAAAAAAGGAAACAATGCTATAAGAAAGCAGTCTTTTTGATATGTTTTAAATTTTTTTAATTTATTTTGTATAATCCCATATGGATCAGAGAGAGGAACAGAGAACTCACCCCCAATAAAGCATGGTCATACTGTAATCCCTTCAACATTTCTCCATCCTATGGGAGTTTGGGGCACATAGGGACACATGACCTGTTTCCCAAACCAGGAAGGACAGGATTTGGTGCTGTCAGTTATATGGGATCAGGCTCCTTAACACTCAGAATCAGCGAGCCCTAAGAACTTTCTGAAGAAGCTATTTATTTGGATGACACAAGCCATCTCTAATCATTAGAATAAAATGACACCTTGGTGGCCCTTGTTCTGCAGGAGACCTCCAGTTCCATCTCTAGGCTCCTGACTACCAAGAGAAACTGAGGCAGGGGGGCACCACTGCCCCCACATGTTCTCTGTCAGATATGGAAACCGAAAAAAAAGGCTTTGTGAAATACAGAGGTGCAGAATAATTACTGGAGGGTTGGAAGGATGGGGCAGGAGAAGAGGGATGCTCAGTAACAAAATCAGAATTGCAGTAGATTGAAGGAACAGGCTCTAGAGTTGCAATACGCAGTGAAGAGAATATGGTTAACAACAACTTATGTGTATCTGAGAGAGGCTAAAAAAGAGGATTTTGTATTTCCCAAACAAATGTATATACTAATCATCCTGATTTAATTATTACACATCGTATTGATGTACTAGACTCACACTGCAGCCCCATAAACATGTACAATTATTACATATAAGAATTTTTTAATTTATTAAATAATTATTTAATTTTATTTATCATTATTATTACTTTTTAAGTTGATACAGGCACTCACAAGAGACAGAGAGAAAGTGAGAAAACTAAGCCACCAGGTCTAGACTAAACTGCAGTTGGCCATTGTAGAAGTCCAATGCCCCAACCACCACACCACCTACTGGCCCACAGAAAATTAAAAAATAAAATAAAAAATCCTTACTTTGTTTATCTACAGTTCTATTTAGGAAAAATCTGTAACTTAGAATTGAGTGAGAGTACAAAGGAAGTACAACTCTACACAGCTCTGATGGATTCTGGAGAACCATCACTAGCAGATAAAGCAATAATAATGAAATCTAGAGACTCCACAGTATTTACCTATGGGTGGAACCCAAAATCCACATGTGGAATGAGTCATGGTCTCTATTCTTTGGGACCTTGGAGGGAACTGAAGAACTCTGGAAACCAAGCTAATTAGCATAATAGCCCAACACTTTTCCTGTCCTTATCTGTAAGATACCTGTACTTTTATTGTCTTTATTAGCCACCACTGCCACTTCCTGTGTGATGTTTACCATGGGAAATTTAGGAGAGTCCTGGGCTGATTTCTCTGACAGTGTGCTGCATTTTTCTGTTGCTTGGTTGAGAGTTCAAATTCAAATAAGGGTGGGGGCTCTAGGACAAGTGTCTGGACCCTGCATGAGATTGGAGTCTCATGGTGTCATTCTCCAATCATAGCTTTGCCTGTTTGGTTTTTGAATAGTGTCTGAGTGACAACCCAGAGAAAGACAGCAGGAAGTTGAGTTACCGACAATGCATCCACTGGTGAGTAGGAAGTGCCTTTTTCAACTAAGATTTCATTTGGAGAAATGGGCAGGCTTCTATTTGCATGAATGATTTGAGGAATCTGAGCTCCACTTTGGTTTCACAGGTCTCTGAAATGGCTATCCTGGGTCAGGAAATCATTGGTGACTAATATTCAATCTAATATCAATTTAATATCACACTAATTTATTCTAGCCTCATTGTGGTGGTGTAATTACAGAAGAGATGTGATATCTTTTCTCTTTCTCATCCAGTCTGTGACTTCACTGGAGAAAAAAAAAAACGCTCATTTATGATGCATCCTGTGGACCCAGACTCCTCCTCACCTCCAGGACCACATTTTCCCAGGTGCCCGCCCGACTGGCAGCCACCCCTGAGATCCTCAGACAAGGTGTCCATGGGGCCAGGCCAGGGGCTTGGGTTCCTTGCAAGTTAACCCCCTGCCTCCTGGCATCCCTGACCATCCCAGGGCCCTCCCACCCCCTGTCATGGCCCAGCACCCCTTCTCACCTTGTTCTAGCTTGCCTCTGGGGTGCACCAAGGACCTGCATGGTGCTCAGGGCACCCAATCCGATAAGCTGCCCATGGGCCCAATAAGAGCCCACGCAGGGTATTGGGCAGGCAGCATCGCTGTCCCCACTGCCAATGTGAGCTCCACCAGTTTCCTGCACTGCCTGAACGCAAGCCCACTGGTGGCACACATTCCAGCCCCTGGATGCCTAGGGCACAGCTGGGCTGGCTCTGGCTGGGTTTTAGGCTTGGGCTCGGGCATCCAGACCTCTGGGTTGGGCAGGAGGCTGCGGAGCCACCTTGGATCCTGATCACTAGTGACAGTCCAAGGGCAGAGGGCAGGAGGTAGGTGGGGATAAGGACATTAGATCAGAGTACAGGGGTGCAGGCTGGTCAGTGGGGATGTTCAGGGAGTTTAAGGCAGTCACTACTCTCAGCTCCTGCTGCGGAGGATGCAGCAACCATGTGAGAGTGCTGGACTCCCACATGGCTGACATATTTCAAGTCCCCATTCAGTGGCTTGAAACTTGCTGGGCACATATGCCTGCATGCCCCATATTCCAAGAAGATACTGAAGGAGAAGGGATTGCGGTGTGCCCATCCCCCCAGTGGGTGATTTCTTGCTTTATATCTCTCCATCTGTCTCTGTCTCTCTGGCTAGCACACTCGATCTACAGCTAAAATCTCTCTTAAAAAAAAAGTTTGAGAATTTCTTGGAATGAGCTTGCCTAATTAGATTCCATTGTTCTACAGTTTTTCCTTGAGGGCTTCCAGATCCTCCTTGAGAGTAACTTGCATCCACATCAGGCCCAAGCAAGCCACAACACAGGTGAGGAGGACAAAAGCCCAAGCTGTAACATCTCACAGCCAAGTAAATAGTCTGCTTTGACAAAGTGGGTTCCATTTCCAACTGCATCAAACTCCTCTTCTCAGAGGACTCAGGATCTGAGTCTGGAGGATCATTGAGGATCAGGATGGCTGCAGGAGCCTTAGTAGGGCTGCTTCTCCAGCTGTCTCCAGCAAAGCCCATCAATGTATCGAACACTTTGTGCTTTTTCTTCTCATTCCTGTGAGAGAAGCAACCACTTCAGAGCTGCCAGGTTCCCATCTGATGCCAGGCTCTCTTGCACACCTTCCAGGGTGGGGAATCCTGGGCCAGAGACCCCTGGCCTCCTGAACCATGGAGTGGGACTGGACAGATCCCCTGGGGGCTGGAGACTGGAGCCCAGAAGCAGCTGGAGCCCACCTGGGTGGGGGAAGCCACATAGAGGTAGTCCAGGGCATGTGCCCGGTTAAGAGGGTAGGAAGGAAGCAACTTTTTCATCCTCCAAAGGGGGGGAAACAGTCAAGAGTGGTAGATTCTCAGCTTTAAGCAGACAACAGCTGCAAGGGCTGCAGGAGCTGGGGAAGGACAAACAGGACAGGTGAGTTTGGGATCTCCAGGGCAGGATTTCCAATGAGAAGGAAAAGAAACTTATTCTTAAATGGGAGGAAAGGGAGAGGAGCATGTATCCACCCTCGCGGCTGGGGACCTTGTTGCAGGAGGGGGGGGCTAGAGGGTCTCCCAGTCCCTAAAGCCGCAACACTGCTGGGGCACCAAGGATGTGTCAGGCCCGGGTTTGGGATGGTCACTTTTCTCTGGCCCCAGTCCTGAGCCTGAAGGGACCCCGAGCATATGGAGAAACTGAGGAGACCCCAGCCCTGCTGTCCCAGATGGAGGGCCTGGTGCTGAGGGGCAACTCAAGCACAGGGGCAGGGGTCGGAGGGGGTTGGAGGGTCTCTGCAGCTCACCCGCCATTGTAGGGTTGTTTGATTTAAATGGTTCTGAAATTCAAAGTGATACAAAAAGAATAAGGATTGGCAGAGATTTTTCACTGTCCCCTCCCTGGCCCTTGCACATCATTCTCACCTCCTGGAGGCTTTCTAACCTCAGCCATTTCTGAACAGTTTCTTTCTTTTCCTAAAATAATTGTCATATTCTTTTCCTCTTTGGCTTTCCACTTATATATCCTTAAAATCACTCCATGCCAGTTCATAGTTTTTCCCATTTTTTTTTCATATTTTGCTACAGGGCACAAGCCCTCACTGGAGAGACAGAGACAGAATGTGAGAATTACCCCTGGGGGACATCCAGGCTGCAAGTCCTTCTCCTCCACTTCGTCTCCGGATTCAGTGCACAGTGCACACCACGGTTGGCTTGGTGGGAGTCCAGCCGCGTAATCCTCATGCCATCTGCAGTCCCAACTTTCCCCATTCTTTGTAGTTGCTTAACATTCCATAACGTGGATGTGCTGATTTTTCCAACCCATTTCCCACGTATAAATATTGTGGATTTTTAGCCTTAATTTGGAGCTACAAATTATGTCGCAATTGATACAATTGTACATGTATACTTTAACTTTTAGTATATTCGTATACATTTGCCAACCTTTTATATTTTGCCTTTATTAGTCATGTTTCAGATTTGATTCTTGAATAGTATAGAGCTGCATCTTGTTTTGTTAGTCAATTAGGGCTAAACCCATTCACAACTGTCACAGTGTTTAAAAATATAATTAATATATATAGTTATATGTTTTGTGAGTACTGTTTTTTATTGTATTTTTCTCTACAAAGTTTTCTTTGTTCCTTTTGTTCTCTTTTAATATTTAAAAGTTTGTATTTTTGTTCTAGCTGTTGCCTTTATAACTTATACCTTTTATAAGGCTTTTAGTCCCTGTTTTCTTGACATTTTATAATCCGGTGTGTTAGTTTTTAGTGACATCAACTAATTGCTATTCATTAGAAAACAAATAACCTATTTATTCTACCTTACTCTTTTCCCTTTCATTTTTAGTTGCATTATTTTTACTTTGTCACAACATAATTTATGTATTATATTTTTAATAATTATTTATTTTAATTTGATCAGAGAGGGTCAGATGAGAGAGAATGTGAGAAAGCAAGCCTCCAAGTCCGAGACTCGAACCACAGTGGGCCATATGGGAGTCCAACACCCTTAACCACCACACCACTTGCCAGCCCCTTTATGTATCATATTCTTATACTTAGCTCTTTTTATTTCATTTTTTTAATTGCCAGAGAACATGTGCACTCACTGGAAAGAGAGAGGGAGGGAAAGTGAGAAATCACTCCTCTTAGGATTTGGGGCATGCATACACAGGAGCTCAGTGTGTTTCTCAAGCTAGCAGGTCTGGAACTCAACTACAGTGGTAAGATCCAACTGCCTGAACTACCCCACCATAGGTTGGCCCCCAGCCTTCTTTTTTAGCCTTAGATCAACAATCAGAAATATTAAATGCCCACCATAATTTCTTTTGTTACGGTTTCCCTAGTGATCTCGTGGTTAGAAGCTCATCATCTATAGAGACTTATAAGATACAGCAAACAGATAATAGTCCCAGAGTATTTTTGTTGTTGCTGTTCATTTTTTGTTGTTGTTGTTTGAGCTGTTTTTGCTATAGGGCACATGTGCTCACCAGAAAGACAGAGAAAGACAGAGAGACAGAAAGCGAGAAAGCACCCACCCCCCCCACAGGGTGGATGGCCACACCACAATCCTTTCTCCTCCATCCTCCTCTTGGGATCTTGGGCATGCATGCACATGTGCCCGGCATGAGTTTAAGCCACTGGGTCCAAGACTGGAACCGCGGTTGACTACATGGGAGTCCAGCAACATAGCCATTACGCCAACTGCTGGTCTTGTCCCAGCAGTTGTTTGTTTCCCCATTTTCATATTGTCAAATGTCTATTTAAGGATATTTCAGTTACAACTGCTGTAAAAATGTTTTCTCCTGGGAACCAGCAGTTAGCGTAATGACTATGTCTCTGGACGCCCACATAGTCTACCGCGGTTCGCGTCCCGGACCCAGTGGCTTAAAACTCACGCCAGGCGCGTGTGCGTGCATGCCCAAGATCCCAAGAAGAGAATGGAGGAGAAGGGATTGTGGCGTGACCATCCCTCATGGGGGGTGATTTCTCACTTTCTGTCTCTATGTCTCTCTCTGTCTGGCAAGCACACGCGCCCTATAGCAAAAATCTCTCCAAAAAAAAAAAAAGCTTTCTCCTGTTTGTTTGGTTTTTAGAAGAAAATTTTAGCTGCTCAAATGTCTTGTGTTATCTTTTAGTATTGTGGCTTTGTAAGAGTGATTTTATTTATTCATTCCATGAATAATATTTATATTGTTGTGGTGTTAGGCCAAGTTAGCATATGTTAGGCTGAGTTAGTATAGGCAATTTAGTATAATCACCCATGCTAGGGCTGTTAGGATAGGCCGAGGTAGCCTATTCACAGCCATGACAGGGTTTCAAGGATGGAGTCCCCAGGAGTTCATGAATAACAAAAGGACAGGAATCCGTGAATAAAAAAAAGACAGGAACTCGTAAATAAACAGAGAAAGGCGGGCAAGGGGGCACTAAAACAAGGTTTACCTAACTTTAACTGAGAGTTCTTATCTAAATTCAAGAAGGCGATAACAACTGGACCCAACTGCACATACCCCCTCCCTTGTGTGCTGCATACTATGGAAAGTTACTGACAGGATATCCTGTATTGCCTCCTGAGCTATAAAAGGCCCCTCTATCCTAGGTTCAGGGTCCTTGTTGCAACCCAATGCATCGGGCATAAATTCAGACCCCAGCTAGCTGGAAAAATAAATGCCTCTTATGCAGTTGCATTGTCATTGTCTTGTCTGCATCACAACTAGATAGATCAATCTTTGGACCCTAACATTGGTGTTCTTACAATTTCATTTTCAAGAATGACCTACTTCTCATTGTAGTAAAGTGAACATTTTTAAACAGTTGTGTTTTTTGTTTGTTTTGTCTTTTGTTTTTGTTTTTTTTTGTTTTGTTTTGTTTTGTTTTTTATATGAAGAAGGGCTTGTATGTCCCTCTTCTAATTTTTATTGTGGTAAGAAAAAAAAATGACATTAAATTTACCATCTTAACCACTTTCAAATGTACAGGTCATCAGTGTTAAGTGTATTTACAGTCCTACATCTCTAAAACTGTTCCTTTTGCAACACTGAAACTCTGTACTCCCTAAACACCAGTTCCTCCTTCTCCCTCTCTAGCCCTTTCTATTTTGATTCTAACTGACTCTGGTCAAAGATTGTTCTTATGAGTAAAATCATAGAATATGTGTTCTTCCGTGACTGGCTTATCTTTCTTAGCATAATGACCTTGAGATTCATCTATGTTGTAACATGTGACAAAATTTTCTTTTTAAAGATTGCACAATATTGGGACCAGCAGTTAGCGCAATGGCTATATAGTTGACCGCGGTTCACATTCTGGACCCGGTGGCTTAAAACTCAAGCTGGGTGCATGTGCGTGCGTGCCCAAGATCCCAAGAGGAGAATGGAGGAGAAGGGATTGCGGTGTAGCCATCCTCCCTGGGGGATTTCTCAATTCCTGTCTCTCTGTCTCTCTCTGTCTGTCTGGCGAGCGCACGCGCCCTATAGTGAAAACCTCTAAAAAAAAAAGATTGCACAATATTTTACAGTGTGTGTGTGTGTGTGTGTGTGTGTGTGTGTGTGTGTGTTTATTCCACATTTTCTTGATCCGTTCGTCTGTTCCTGGACATCTGGTTTGCTTCCACTTCTTGGTTATTGTGAATAATGCTGTGATAAATATGTATGTGCACATCTCTCTTAGAGATGCTGCTCTAAGACCTTTTTTAATATATACACAGCATGTACCCAGACATAGGACTATTGGATCATAATGGTAATTCTATTATTAACTTTTTTAAGAATTATTTTAAGTTTATTGTATTTATTTATTCTAATTTGACCAGAGATGTACAAAACAAGAGAGAAAGAGAGAGAAAGAGAGAGAGAGGAGAAACAGAGAGAGAAAGCAAGCCCCCAGGTCTGGAACTCAAACTGTGGTCGGCCATGTGGGAATCCAACACCCTTAACCGCCATGCTACCTGCTAACTCCCAAAAGAGTTCATTTTATTTCCCACAACTTTTTAAGTCTTGTAGGTCCAGTTGGTCTATAGCAGTGTTCTAGTTTTCTATTTCACTATTGCTCCAATGTTCCACTTTCAGTTGTGGATAGAACTCCTACTGTTCTTCTCTGTCTGTTGTGACAGTTTTTGCCTTAAAGTTTATTTTTTTTCTTACCTAAGTACAACCACCTCTGATCTCACAGTAGTTCCCATTTGTATAGAATACCTTTTCCTTGTTCACTTTTAGCCTGTGTGTATCCTTAGTTCTAAAGTGAGTTTCTTACAGACAGCACGTAGATTTCTTTTTATGCCTAAACAATCTATGTCTTTTAATTGGCAATTAATAAGTTTACATTTAAAGTAATTACAAGGAAGGACTTACCATTACCAGTTTGTTACTTTTTATATACCTATTTTTTAAGATTTTATTTAGCTTTATTTGTTTATTTATTTTAATTTGACCAGAGAGGGACAGAGAGAGAGAACAGAGAGAGAGAGAGAGAGAGAGAGAGAGAGAGAGAGAGAGAGAGAGAGAAAGTGAGAAAGCAAGCTGTCAGGTCTGGGACTTGAAACAGTCAGCCATATGGGAATCCAGCACCGTTAACCACCACACCACCTGCTGGCCCCACTTTCAACATACCTTATAGCTTTGTCTCCCTCCTTTTTTCCTTTACTGTCTTATGTTTCATTGTTTTTTTTTTTTTTGGGTTTTGATATCTTCTGGTTCCCTTATTTCCCTTTGTATATAGTCTATAAATATTTTCATTGTGACTACTGTTACAACTACACAAAACATTTTAAAGTCATAATCTATTTTAAACTGATAAAAAAAAACCTTTTAATTATATATAAAACTACTCTTTTATATCACTGTCCCCCTTTTTTATTCATGACACAAATTACTTTTTTATACTATATATCTATTAACATAGATTTATCATTATTCTTTACGCTTTTATTTTAATTCTATACCAGATACAACAGTGATTTACCTATCCATTTTACAATGCAACAAGACTCTATACTTGTATAGATATGTCTTCCTTTACCAGGGAGTTTTCTATTTTCACGTGGCTCTGTGTTGCAGTTTCTCATCCTTTCACTTCACTTGAAGATCTTTCTTTGGTATTTCTTGTAAGACAAGTCCAGAGTGATAAACTCACTCCATTTTTCTTTACCTAGGAAAGTCTTAATTCCTCTTACAGTTTTGAAGCACAATTTTGCTGGAATAGTCTTCTTGGCTGGCAGTTTTTCCTTTCATTCCTTTGAATCTAAGCCTCCACTCCCTTCTGCCCTGCAAGGTGTCCACCGAGAACTCTTGGCTATTCCAAGGAGCACAGCCTTGTACGGGACGTTTCACTCACCTCTTGCTGCTTTCAAGATTTTCTCTTTGTGACTTTCGACAGTTTGATTATGACACATCTCAGTGTTGTCTCTATTCTAAATGAAGTTTTTTGACCTTATTGTATTTACATGTCCATTTCTCATTTCAAATTTGGGATGTTTCAGCCTTCAAAGACAGTTAGGTTCTCTAACCTTCTCTTTTTCTCTCTGAGGCTCCATCGTGTGTATGCTGCTTCCTTGATGATGTTGGCCAAGTCCCTGAGTGTGTCTTCATTTTCTTCGTTCCTTTTCCTTCTTGCTGCTCTACCTTGGTAGGACCCAAAGTCCCATCCTCCAAGTTCACGGACTCTTTCTTCTGATGCCATATCTGCTGATTCACTCTCATGATTTTTAAAAATTAGTTCATGTATTTTTCAGTTCCAAAATTTCTAATTCATCTTTATAGTTTCTCTTTGTTAATAGTTTGATTTCACCAGCCTGTGGACTCTGGGCACAGCCACAGGATGCCTGGGATGCCTGCATTTCCTTGAGGGCAAACTAGGAGTAGCCAAGCCAGGGAAGGGGGCTCAGAGGCCCATATAAAGTCAAAAGGAAGAGGAGAGCTTTTAGAATAGCAGGTTGTGGCTTGTGGCTTGGCACTTTTGTTTCATAATAAACCAAGGAGATTTTCAGCAAATAAGACTGACATTTGCCATAGGCCTGGCCAGTGAAGTGCATGGAGCAGTAAGTTCTCTGCATCCCTGATCTCAGACATCTCACCAGTAGACTCCACTTCATTTCCCAAACCACCATTGAGCAGCTAGCCCATGGGCCTGCAGCCTGGAGGGGAGAGAAGATTTCTTTCCATTGCTAGGAGAGAAGCCAAGGAGACTTTCACCTAGTGTAGGAATGATACAGGTCCATCCTCACCTCTTCCTCACCTCTTCCAGGTCCACCCAGTGTCACCGCACATCAGGAAGGCTGTGAAGGGAATGGGTGTGGCCAGAGGCTTCATGTCATTCACTGCCTCTGCCCTTTCAGACACTGGAAAGCTGTGCAGCCTGGTGGTTGACTCCAAGAAGCTGGCCTGGATCTAGTGGGAAAAGCATGAGGGCCGCTCAGGAGGCTTCAGCCTCGTGCTTGCTGGGGTGTAGTCGAAGGGGGCCCTTCCTGGGTCCTGACTTCCTAGAATGCCCGGCCTGGACACATGGTGTTTCCTGAGTGACCTTGGCTGCTGGGGGCTGCTGATGTGGGTAGCTAGGTGTGGCTGCTGCTGTGCTGTCTCCATCCTGTCTGTGCTGGCCTTCCTGCCCAAGGGTGACCAGGAGTGACTGGGGCTGCCCAGAGCTACCCAGCCCACATAAGGACTGCCCTGCACGAGTAGGAGGAGCAGCACCATGAGCACATGGCCACCAAGTACTCTGTGGTGCCCTTCGACAGTTCACCCTGTGGGAGGTGTACCAGCTGGAGAATGGCCTGACCCGCCACCCCAAGGAGAAGCCGGTGAGGAAGGATAAGCATGAGAGCTGCTGAAGGCCACCCAGCCAGCCCTGGAGACCTGGAACAGCCCTGCGGAGAGCAGCCTGACCCAGCGCCAGAACACGGCCTTGGATTTCATAGAAGGTTGGCATTTTGTGAAGGGGGGATATGGAAGAACAAAGGTCCAGGGTGGGCCTTAGATAGTTCCCACTGCGAGAGGCTGGAAATCCTGGGTGTGGAGGTGGGAAGTTGTGTGGGGTGACCTCGAGGGCATGGCAAGGGTTCTGTTTCTACTTAGAGCTCATGAAAACCACAGTCATCGAGTGGACAGTTTCATTGCTTCTTGGCAGAAGAAGGTGGAGCCTCTTGTTTTTTTTTCTTAAAAAAGAAAACAACATATATATATATATATATATATATATATAGAGAGAGAGAGAGAGAGAGAGAGAGAGAGAGAGAGAGAGAGAGAGAGACATAAAACTTTAAAACCCACATAGAATATGATAGACAATGGAAAGTTTACCCCTTCTCACAGGCCCCTGTAGGGCCTGGGAAAAACAGGAGAACACTAGCAGGCAGGTGGTACTGCACCAACAGGGCCAGGCACTACTCTAGAAAAGGCACACCATTAACTCACTTGTTCCTCATAATGACCTCATTGGGGAAGGAGGGAATGGCGGTATAGCTTAATTAAGAAAATGCCTAACATTGCTTACCCAGCATGTGGCAAAACCAGGATTTGAACCGAACCAGTCTTAACCCCAGAGTCCTTGTCCGTAACTACGACACTGCATCATACAGATTGTCAGAGCACATGGCAGCAAGTGAGACTAATAGCTCAGCTCTAATTCATGGACACAGGACTGCCTGGTACTCATTTGTGCTTGTGTCCAATTTTCAAAGACAGCACCCTTGTCCAATTACTTGGAAGATCAATTAGTATCTTAGTAACAAAACTTATTTACTTATTTATGTAAGATATTAAAAATATCTAGAGCATTTTCAGCAGCTAATAACTAGAATTATAATTTACAAATTCGGGAGAAGTGCCTTCAAGAGAATCTCATCCTTTCCCATGTTTCTGGATAGAATCAGCCTCACCTAACCCTGCTCCTGGCTTCAGTTACGTCATCTCAGGGTCCTCTGATCAGAACCCCTCCTGCTGCTGTGTATGCCTGTTGGGCACATTCCTTCTTTTTTTTAAGAGATTTTTTTTGCTTTAGGGAGTATGTGTTCACCAGAGAGACAGAAAGTGAGACATCTTACCCGGCACCTCCACCCAGGAGGACTGGCCACACCACAATCCCTTCTTCAACATTCTCTTGTGAAGATTTTGGTCATGCACACACACACACACACACACACAAACACACACACACACACACACACACACACACACACACACAATGCCTGGCTTGAGTACCACACCTCCAGGTCTGGGATTGGAACTGGTCAATTACATGGGAGTCCAGTGATGGAACCATTATGCCATTTGCTGATCTCAAGCACTTTGTTGTCATATGCCTTTTTCCACTTTGTATGTGAGCCATAAATTTATAGAATTGTAGGGTAGTATAATTTTCCAACATACCTACAGTCAGGTGAAGAAGTTTTACGAGATCAATCTTTGGAGTGAGGAGCTCTTGTTTACTTAGGTATGTGAGATAGTAAAAATGCATTCAGCAGCTAACCAGTATAAGCATATAGTAAGTATTGAATTCAAAATAGAATGATGAAGCAGCATCACATTTTATAGTCCTTTAAAGTTCATGAAGCACTTCTACATATATTATCTTATTGGCCACCTCCAGGGAAAATTAAACATAACTGGACTCTCCCTGGAGTGTGCCAGATCAAACTGCCCACACAAAAAGCAGTTTCCAGAGAACTTCACTACAGACCAATGCCTGTGATTTGAAATGTTTGTTCTTGTGATTTTTCAATTTGCATCTGTATTTCAAGTCCTGCCTGGCTTTTCTGGATACCATATCTTTTTCTTTATTTAGAGATAAAGGGTGCATATGTTCACAGGAGAGAAAAAAGGAGAGACAGACAGTGAGAAATCACCCCCAAGGGGCAATTGCCATGCCGCAGTCCCTTCTGCCCCAGTCTCCTCTCAGGATTTGGGGCATGCACACACGTGTGCCTGGCATGAGTTAAAGGCCTCTAGGTCTGAGACTCAAACTGCAGGCAGCCATGTGGGAGTCCAGCCACTTAACCACTATGCCATCTGCTGACCCCATCTGAGGACCATATCTTAACACGCAAAACCTGTGTTCCTCAGTCAGCAGTGATAGCAGCCTCTTGTCCCTGGGTTGATTTGCTCTGAGATCTGGCTTTCTGTTAGAGATGCTGTCCTTGCCGCCACCCAGTGTTACTCAAATGAAGGCAGATCAGTATTTTCCAAATTTAGTGAAAACCCAGCTCACTGTTTTCATGAGTAAAGGCATTAAATGTTAAAAGTAATAATTCTATTTTGCTCATGTATAGTTTTCCTGATTTCATGTTGTTGTCTGACTCATTTTTAATTGAGAATTTCATTGTCATTTTAAATTCTTTGGTAATTCGTATTTTTCCATTTCTTGAGGGTGGTTTCTGATTTTATTTGTTCTTTCAAATATGCCATTTTTCTATCTGTCTTGCTATTTTTGGTTAAGGTTTTGCCATTTGAAGAATCAGCCACCTCTCCCAGACCTTGCAATCTGGTTTTCTACAGATAGGACTTTCTCCATTCAGCCCAGCTAGAATCTAGAGATCTCATAAGCCTTTTTTTTTTTGGTGGCGTGTCCTCTTCAGTCTTGTGTGATGTCCTAGTTAAAGAGGTTTCTCCGTTTCTACTCAGGAGTACAAGCTGTCTGCCATTCAGAATCTGTCTAGTGTATAAGCCACAGTACTAGAGCACCTGTGCCACCTAGTGTGCACCTCTGGTACTGCAGACTATGGGGCAAGATGATGGGCTTTGTTATCAGAGACCTCAAAACCTGAGTCCTCACTGCTTTCAGCCTTTGTATTCAAGGAAAATAGGAACTGGTTCCCCAGGTAATTCCCTACAAAAGTGAGAATGTTGAACCTACACGCTATTTCTTTCCCTCCCTAGGGAGAAGACTAAAGTAAAGGATTTCCTTCCGATTTAGTCACAGCATGCTGCTGAATAGGGACTCTGGAGATAGTGCCATTAATTTTCCTACCGGACCTCAATTTGATTCCCATATTATTAAATCCATGTCTCTGTGGGGGAAGGAGGGTCTAGGGATTTCAATTCCACTATCTTGCTGTTACTCTTTTTTTTCCCTTTCAGGGTGAAGGTTCTCATTTGTCAAACAAAACTCTGAATTTCCCACTTCTGGGGCTTCTTCCCCCTTCACCAAGTCCAAATGTCACATCCCAGTTCTTTTTTTTTTTTTTTTTTTTTTTTTGAAGAGAGGTTTTTCCATAGGGCACCTATGCTTGCGAGACAGACAGAGACAGAAAAGGAGAAATCACCCCCCAGAGGGATGGCCATGCTGCAATTCCTCCTCTATCATTCTCCTGTCGGGACCTTAGACACACATGCATATGCACCCAGCATCAATTTAAGCTGCCCAGTCCAGGACTCAAACCATGGTCAACTACATGGGAGTCCAGCAATGTAACCATTATGCTATCTGCTGGTCCCATCATCGCCTTTTGACCCCAGTTCCATTTGACTCCTTTCTCCGAGAAGTAATGCCTTTCTTAGACTTCCATTTAAGTCCAAATTTAAAGTCCTTTTCCCAGTATTAGTGCTTTAGATAGTGCCAGGATTATTTTACATTATTTTTACACTTGGGGTGGACACTAGTTCATCATTAAATCCTCTACTTCCTTTTCTGCAGTTTTTCAGTCCCCTCAAAACATCCCTTCTTTTCCACAAAGGCTTACAGCAAGAATCAAAAACACTGCTGGAATTTAAAGCCCATACTTGCATACATATAATATAAAATTTGTTCTCTCTTCTAGTTATGCAGAAGGTGTGAATCATGTATGGTTTCATTTGCCTTTCTTCTCTATAGAATGTGTTTTTACACATTGTTTTTGGTGGCTTGCATTAAGATAGTAAGTTCCAAAATTTCCCACTGAGCTACCTCCATGATGTAACAGACGGCATAATGGAAAGCAGTACAGCAGGAAGGCTAGACTGTGACCACACAGCACTTCCATTGGTAACTGTACTGTTCACAGTGCTCAGCTTGATGGATATGGTGACCAAGTAGCAGTTCACAGTGAGAAGCTTAGAATCCTGTCTTTAATACGGCCTAATTACTAGCGAAGAGCTATTTCTCAAAAGGAGACTAATTCTTTGCCTACAAGAATATGACTTTGCTCCAAATCCCAGAGCTCTTCACTACCAGAAACTGAATGTGCTTCATAGCCACTCACACATGACTAGTGACAGGCACTTCAATAACACTGAACCTGAGGGGCAGGTAGTCCAACAGTAGTTGCAGTGCAGAGGCCCACTTGGAGCACTTCATTTTCCCCTGGGTCTCTACTCAAAACCATTAACTTGTGGCCACTCAGTAATGAGATCAGTGTAGCTTTTCCTAATGTGCTTCTACTCAGATTGCCGATTCATTAAAGATCATTTCATTCCAGAGGTCATTATGTTCTTTTACTTAAAACTATTATTGCACTGAGTCTGGGCATCAAAGGGACTTCCATAGTGTGATCTCATCTATTTCTCTCAAAAACACTTGATTTTCTATGTACCCTTCTAATTAAATATATATATATATATATATATATATATATATATATATATATATACACACACACATATATGTGTGTGTATATATATATATATATATATATATATATATATATATATACACACACATATATATACACAAACACAGACAAGTATTCTTTTCCTCCTCAGCAAAAATCAGCATACAGACATGTATTTCTGAACCTTGTTCATTTCTCTCTGTAGTTTCAGGTAATGATCCCCATTCTCCTTTGTACAACTCCTTAGTATGTACTGATATATTCATATATGTTCATATATCAGTACCTGTACTGAACCAGTCTCCCTGATTAGTAGCCTTTTACATATATAATTTTGCATGCACACATGTGCATACACACACACAAACACAAGTACAGTTCCAGAAGGAAAACTGCTGGACTAAAAGTTGTAGTATTTGTGATTTTGGAGAAGAACTATCAAGTTGCTCTTGATATGAATTATACCAATTCACAATCCCACTGGCAATGCATGAGAATCCTCATTTTCTTAAAGGCACATGGGTTTATTCAGCTTTCAAATTTCTGTCAATCTTAACTTTTAATTTTCATTTCTGTTATTACCTATGAGATAGAGCATCTTTTTTTTATCAAGTTAAGGGGCATTTGTCAATTGCCTATTCATATAGTTGGTCCATTTCTCTTAGTGCATCCCCTCACCCCCTGAGATTTTTGCTATAGGGTCCCTGTGCTCTCCAGAGAGAAAGAAAGTAAGAAATCACCCACTGGGGGGATGGCTACAATGCAATCCCTTCTCCTCCACTCTCCTCTCAGCATCCTGGGCATGCATGTACATGAGCCAGGGGATTTTAAGCAGCTTAGTCCAGTACTCAAATCCTGGTCCAGCATAACCATTATGCCATCTGCTGGTCACCATTGTTTTTGTTTGTTTGTTTTTTTGGAGAGGTTTTTGCTATAGGGCACATGCGCTCACCAGACAGACAGAAAGCAAGAAATCACCCCCAGGGAGGATGGTCATACTGTAATCCCTTCTCCTGCATTCCCCTCTCAGGATCTTGGTCACACACACATGTGCCTGGCGTGAGTTTTAGCCAACAGGTCGGGACTTGAACCGCGGTCGACTACAGGGGAGTCCAGTGACATAGCCATTACCCAACTGATGTCCCATTAGATTTTTGCCATATGTACTCGCTGGAGAGAGACAGAGAGAGAGTTCGAAACTGAGAAATCACCCCTGGTGGAGGTAAGGGAGATGGCCACACTGCAGTCCCTCCTCTTGGGATTTTGGGCACGTACGTGCACACACCCACAGTTTTCATGCCTGGTCCAGAACCTGAACTGCAACAACAGTCACATGGGGTCCAGCATCTTAACCACCATGCAAGCTACTGGCTCCCTTGCCCTCGTGCTCTACACAGCTATACATACAACTTGATAAAATGCTAGTTTTAGAACTGTTTGCATGTTCATTGAGCTTAAATTATTCAGCCAAGACTTAACAATGGCTAATCACCAACTAACTTGGGAAGCCCTCATTTGTAGAAAAGGCCACACCCAGCCTACTGCGTAACAATTAAAGCACCAAATAATTACCTGTTCACAAGTCAAATAACATTCTATACAACATCCACAAGATTAACCGCTCATTCTTTTTTTTTTTTTCTTTTGAGAAGTTTTCGCTATAGGGCACGTGCACTCACCAGAAAGACAGAGAGAGACAGAGACAGAAAGCTAGAAACCACCCCCAGAGGGGATAGCCATGCTGCAATCCCTTCTCCTCCATTCTCCTCTCGGGATCTTGGACACACGCGCACACACACACACCCAGCATGAGTTTAAGCCACCAGGTCCGAGACTCGAACCGTGGTTGACTATACGGGAGTCTAGAGACATAGACATTACACTAACTGCTGGTCCCAACCTCCCATTCTTGACATCACAATTTTCATTCGACATGAATGTACACTTGTCACATAATCATACCCACATAATATCACATACCATTTGAGTCCCTTATCTTTGCCAAGTGTTTTTAACTTTAACATTATAAGAGACTTATTGCCATTTTACAGAGCTGAAAGCTTGACTCAGAGAGATTAAAAAATGTGTCCAAGTTCAAAGCGCTGTTGCTTGACAGACGTGGTAATCAAACCCAATACTGAAGCTTATGTTTCTTGTTGGACCGCCAAATACAGTGTGGTTGGAAAGCACTCTCAATTGTCTAGGACTGTTTATCAAAGTGGAAAAGCTATGTGGAAACTTATAATTATGATTTGGAACATTCTAAACATTTCTATGGAAAACTGTGTCTATTTCCCTTCTGATTTGGAGTCTGAGTCACCACTGTATCACTGGAGTAGCTAACAACCAAAAAATGAAATGAGTGATATTCACCTGTGAGCTGTATACATGGCAATTAAGTTGCAAAACCTAGGCACTTTACACATATTTATGCCAGAAAAATAACGCTGGTTCAGTACAGTGTCTTTGCTTGTTTAAATTTAAAAATCTGTAGTAGTCAACTGAAAAGGTAAGTAATGCATATATGAAATGAGCCTTCTTCTTCTTTTTTTTTTTTTTGAAGAGGTTTTTGCTATAGGGCACATGTGCTCGCCAGACAGACAGAGAGAGACAGAGAGACAGAAAACAAGAAATCACCCCCCAGGGAGGATGGCCATGCCGCAATCCCTTCTCCTCCATTCTCCTCTCGGGATCTTGGGCACGCACGAACATTCGCCCAGCGTGAGTTTTAAGCCACCGGGTCCGGGACGCGAACTGCGGTCAACTACATGGGAGTCCAGCAACATAGCCATTACGCTAAATGCTGGTCCCTGAAATGAGTCTTCTATAAAAGATTTTTTAAAACAAGATTTTAAGAATTATTTTATTTTATTCTATTCATTCATTCATTTTTAATTTGACCAGAGAGAGGGGGGCGGGGGGGAAAGTGAGAATAACAAGCCAGCAGATCCAGGACTCAAACTGTGGTGGGCCATGTGGGAGTGTCCAGCATCTTAACCACCATGTTACCTGCTGGTCCCCCAAGACTAAATTTTAAGACAGTACCTTGCTATGTTCTGATTCTACTGTCTTGGTCTGCTGAGTATCTGGGACTACAGGTATGAGCCACAATACCTGGCTAGAGACTAACTTACTCTTCTTATAATTTTACTAGAATTTCTACTAGGAACTCTAAGTTGGCAAGAAAAGTATCTGCAACCACTTTAAAGTCTATGTATGCAAATTTTTTGTCTCATATAGCTGTATGATTAGTTGATATCCAAAAAAGTTTTTCTTTGACATCAATTACGAAAACCATCATATAAAATCATTATAAATATACACTATTGAACTGTTGGGCTGTCAGAAAAGTGATGATTTTTCTGGGTTTTTTAAAAAGAATTATTTAATTTTATTTATTCATTTATTTATTTTAATTTGACCAGAGAGAGAGAGAGAGAAAGTGAGAAAGCAAGTCACAAGGTCTGGGACTCAAACCATTGTCGGCCATGAGGGAATGTCCAGCACATTAACCACCAGACCACCTGCTGGTCTCCATGTTTTCCTATGCAAAAATGTGTTATGACTTTTCTAACAACCCAAAATTAAACAAACTGACCTGGCTTTTGTTAATTATTTCTAAGTAAAGGGGAAAACTTTAGTGGCAGTATCAACAATATAGTCATATTGGTTCTTCTTTTTTTTTTTTTTTAGATTTATTCTATTTAACTTTATTTATTTTTTTAATTTGACATGAGAGAGAAAAAGCAGACCACCAGGTCCGGCCCTCAAACCATAGTCAGCCATGTGGGAGTCCAGTGCCCTCAACTACCACACCACCTGCCAGCCCCCTTTATATTGGTTCTTGAAAATGATTTTTATTACTGTTTTACAAAACTAACAATTTTATCTACAATATCTTTTTTTTTTCTTTTTGCCTTGGTATCATGAAGATTTTGAGCCTATGACATATACCTTGGGGAAATTTTCTCAAGATCCAAGTGACTATGAGTAAGCAATGTGTGTGTACATTCTAATAAAGATAAAATGCTTTTATTACAAGCATCATATATTTAATGTCAAAGAATCTGAATTCAAGTACAAAAATTAACACATGATTTCAACGTTTAAAAAAATAACACTTCCTATTTAAACAACAATACAGTAAATATCAAAAGCATAAATGAAACAAAACTTTAAAATACATTAACAGCAAAATTGTAATTTACTTCTGTAACAAGTAATTGTTAACTAAAATATCTATAGTTATTTTCAAGGACCACAATGGTAGATTGTGTTTTCTTTAGTACTGCATAAAATTTGCATCTTAATCTTTTTGTGTCTCGTCATTTCTTTCTACATAATATTTAGATGCTTCTGGTTAGATCATGCTCTAATTCCCAATACAGATAGTGATCCTTGGCAATCAAATCTTGTATATGCATTGTCTTCTAGTGCTTTAATATCTGTGAAATATTTAGCCAAGTTATTATGCAAAAATTAATATAAACTACTAGGTTCTATTGCCCCTCAGGAATTAGAAGAAAATCCCAAAAGTTTAAAAAGAATAGTAGTTTGCTGTATCTTTATCAAGAGAAACCACTGAGTAACTTTTGAAACTCTGTATTTATATAAATTTTAAAACACTTAGTTATTCTAAATTACAGCTGATGTCTAAGATGCTGGGATAAATAATCTTTTTAAAACCAAATATGCAACCCCAATTTAAAAAGAAGCAGTATTTGAATTTGCATGCTTTAATACAAAAACATTTTCATACTAATGTTTACAGTATTTTCTCTAGAAGAATGAGGCCTGATTGGAGATACATAGTCACTGACCAATATGGCTGCCATCAGGAGGTGATACTGTTGGTGACAAGGGATAACTTGGATAAGAGTAAGGCCTCAAAGTGTAAGGAAGCACGCTGGGAGTCCCAGAAGAGAGGGTAGTACTAACAGGGGCAAGACTATTGACCGAGCTGTGACAGAAATTGTAGTCTGTAAATAAATACATGAACAATTACGCTGCACATCTTTATGATACAAATTTACTTCAGAGACAAAGCATTAAAACTATAATCACAGTTTAACATAATGTTCTAACAGTCAAAATCCTGATGATACTACATACATTGTTGGTAAAGATTATCTCAGCTTTCACTACATTGCAAATGCTGGTAATTTTATCATCAGTATGACATTTTCTTCACTGACACAATGCTTAATGGATCTTAATGCATTCTCAGATATCTATTATTATTATTGTGATCACAGAAATAGAGAACCTCTGATTTCTCTTGATCTACAAAAAGGATTCTTTTAAATTTGGTTCTGACACTAAGGGCTAGTATAAAGATAAAAAAACAGTGAATTCATATTTGCTCCTTCCTTTTTTCAAAAACTACATTAGGCATCCAACCAGCAGAAATATTCACCCCTGGACCTCAGGACAATTTGTTGTAAATTAACTGTCCATCCAATATTTCATTATTTAAATACTAATAGAAACATTTACAAAACTGAACACATCAATTTAACTTTAGAGTCCTACTGGTATCATAAACAGTAAAATGAAACACATTTATAAAATAACTTTGAGAAACTGTTATCAACTTACACTATAGGAAAAAAATTAAACCAAATTATTTTAAAAGCAGTTGAAATATTACTGTTCCACAAAAGCATTCATCCTAAGTTCTGGGCTCCTGGCGGACTGAGGATGCAGGCCCGACCCTTCTGAATCTCCACGCATCCCCACCATTTCTCCTCCTTGGACACCAGGTGGGTTGTCTGGGACTTTAAGGCGAACTCCCACCCCACCCCACCCGCAATCCGGATCGAACCGGCCAGCAGTTCCGGGCTCCAGGCGGACTGAGGCTGCAGGCCCAACCAACCTGGTCCTGTCACTCATCTTCTGACCCTTTCCCACTAGCCTTTGGACTCTTAGAATTCTGGTGATTTGAATAACACGTGGCGCACGTTGCGCGCCGCGCGATTTCCTTTTTTTATTCTGTTTTTCTTTGCTATTAGGGTGTTGCTTATTCAGTCAATTGAAGGCTCACCTCTCCTTAGAGAGGGACATCCAGGATAGTGGCAACAGTTAATGGTAATTGTGAGCAACAGGTAGGCCAATCATAAGGGAAATCATCAATTTTCTAAGCCTGTACAACTTTTAACAATCAGTTAGGAAGAAACATATAGATTACCTGATGACTAGGAACAATCGCAGAGGCTCAAGAAATATGAGCAACCAAGAAAAGGCCTCTCCCCCAAGGGAAATCATCAAGCCTACATCACCCACAGTCAATACAATGGATGTCGTGGACATGTCTGATAAGGAATTCAGATTATTTGTAGTGATCAAACTAACTGAGATGGAAGAGAAAAGAGACAAGGAGCTCCAGGAGATGAGGAAGTCCTTCAATGACTTGAAAGAAGAAATGGATACCTTAAACAAGAACCAGATGGAACTTTTAGGATTGAAGAATGTGATACAGGAAATCAAAACCTCCCTTGAAAGTATTAAAAGTGGTTAGACCAGGCAGAAGATCGAATCTCCAACGTAGAAGACAAAACATCTGACCCAGAAAAAAGTATCAAGAAGATTGAGAAAACAACCATGAAAAATGAGGATAATATACGAGGAATACTGGATACTATCAAGCACCCCAACATCCGGATAATTGGTATTCCAGAAGAGGAAGAAAATAATAAGGGCCTAGATAATTTATTCCACGAGATCCTGGAAGAAAACTTTCCAAATCTAGAAAGGCATTCAAGTATCCAGACCCAGGAAATACATAGGACCCCGGGTAGAATCAACCCAAGAAGATCTTCTCCAAGGCACATTATAGCCAGACTGGCAAAAACGACAGACAAAGACAAGATACTAAAGTTGGCAAGAGGGAAATGCCAGGTTACTTACAAAGGTCACCCCATCAGGCAAACATCAGATCTCTCGGTCGAAACAATGCAGGAAAGGAAAGAATGGGGAAGCATAGTAAAAGTGTTGAGTGAAAAACAATTTCAACCA
The DNA here is from genome assembly GCA_026018925.1 of Tupaia tana. Taxonomy (NCBI): domain Eukaryota; kingdom Metazoa; phylum Chordata; class Mammalia; order Scandentia; family Tupaiidae; genus Tupaia; species Tupaia tana. Next base: position 113,298,717 of record JAKSZU010000004.1, on the reverse strand, counting down.
AGAATACTATACCTGGCAAAATTATCTTTCATATGGGAAAAAAAGATAAAAAACATTCTCGAATAAACAAAATTTGAAGGAATTTACCAACTCCAGACCAGCTCTTCAAGAGGTTCTGAAGGGAGTATTATACCAGGAAAGCTAAAAAAATCAGAGACAGTTATACGAGAACAAAAAGCAACGAAGAAAATGGCTCACTTAATGATAGGATCAGGTACGGAAATATCGGTAATTACATTGAATGTCAATGGATTAAATTCCCCAGTTAAGAGACATAGACTGGCTCAATGGATAAGAAAACAGAAACCCTCTATCTGTTGCCTACAAGAAACTCACCTTATGGATAAAGACATACATAGACTAAAAGTCAAGGGCTGGAAAAGGATACTCCATGCAAATGGAAATCAAAAAAAGGCTGGAGTAGCGATATTGATCTCAGACAAAATAGAATTCAAGACAAAGACTGTAAGAAGAGACAAAGAAGGGCATTATATAATAGTAAATGGGATAATCCAGCAAGAAGACATAACCCTTATAAATATCTACACACCCAACTCAGGTGCACCTAAATATGTAAAGGAAAGACTGCTGGAGCTAAAAGGAGAGATAGGGAGAAATACTATAATTGTTGGAGATCTCAACACCCCATTATCTCCTATAGACAGATCTTCTAGACAGAAAATAAATAGAGAGATACAGGACTTAAATGATACTATAAATGGAATGGGCTTGACCGATATCTATAGAACTTTCCACCCTACATCCACAACATATACATTTTTCTCACCCCGACATGGAACCTTTTCAAAGATAGATCATATATTAGGACACAAATCAAGCCTTTATAGATTCAAAGGCATAGAAACTGTACCCAGCATCTTCTCTGACCATGATGGAATTAAACTCAAGATTAATTTTAAGACACAACCCCGAAAATACACGAGCACATGGAAACTGAACAACCTACTCCGGAATGACTTCTTCACTACTGAAGAAATTAAGGCTGAAATAAAAAAAATTATGGAAACTAATGATAATGAGTACACAAGTGTCCAGAATCTATGGGACACAGCAAAAGCAGTCATAAGAGGGAAATTCATAGCAATTAGTGTGCATAAGAAAAGGATAGAAAGATGGCAAGTAGATAAATTATCATCATGCCTCAGAGAATTGGAAGAACAACAACAAACAAACCCCCAAAATGCCAGGTGAAAAGAAATAATAAAGGTTCGAGCAGAAATAAATGAAATAGAAAATAAACGAACCATACAGAAAATAAATGAAAGCAAAAGCTGGTTCTTTGAAAAGATTAACAAGATCGACACATCATTGGCTAGAATCATTAAGAAGAAGAAAGAAAGAAACCAGATTAATCAAATATGTGATGAAACAGGCAATATTACCACAGACATAGCAGAAATACAAAATATCATTAGAGGATACTATGAGCAACTTTACGCCAACAAACAAGATAACTTGGAGGAGATGGACAAATTCCTGGATGCATATAATCTACCAAGATTGGATCAGGAAGACATAGAGAACCTGAATAGACCCATAACAAGCCAGGAGATTGAATCAGTAATAAATAACCTCCCAACAAAGAAAAGCCCAGGCCCAGATGGCTTCACTTGTGAATTCTACAAAACTTTTAAGGAAGAGTTAACCCCTATCCTATTAAAATTATTTCTAAAGATTCAAAAGGAAGGAAACCTTCCAAATTCATTTTATGAAGCCTCCATCATCCTCATCCCCAAAACAGATAAAGATATGACAAAAAAGGAAAACTACAGACCAATATCATTGATGAATATAGACATGAAAATTCTCAACAAGATACTCTCAAATCGTATCCAACAACATATAACAAAGATCATTCATCACGATCAGGTAGGCTTTATACCAGGGATGCAAGGGTGGTTTAATATATGCAAGACCATCAATGTAATATACCACATTAACAGAAAGAAAGATAAAAACCATATGATCATCTCAATTGATGCGGAGAAAGCATTTGATAAAATACAACATCCTTTTATGATTAAGACTCTCAGTAAGATTGGTACAGAAGGGTCATTTCTGAACACAATAAAAGCAATCTATGAAAAACCTACAGCTAACATTATACTGAATGGGGAAAAGCTGAAAGCTTTTCCTCTGAAAACAGGTACTAGGCAAGGCTGCCCACTTTCTCCACTGCTCTTTAATATAGTACTGGAAGTCTTAGCTATTGCAATCAGAGAAGAGAATAATATTAAAGGCATTCGAATAGGCAAAGAAGAATTGAAAATATCTTTATTTGCAGATGACAAGATGGTATACTTAGAAGACCCAAAGGTATCCATGAAAAAACTGCTTGAAGTAATAAGTGAATACAGTAAGGTGGCAGGATACAAAATCAATATCCAAAAATCTATAGCATTTCTATTTATGAACAAGTTGAACGAAGCAGAGCTGAAGAAAGGAATCCCTTTCACTGTAGCCACAAGGTGTATAAGATACCTAGGGATAAACCTAACTAAGAAAGTCAAAGACCTTTATAAAGAAAACTATGAAAATCTTAAAAAAGACATTGAAAGTGACATAAAAAAGTGGAAGGACAGCCCATGCTCCTGGATTGGAAGAATTAACATAATCAAAATGGCAATTCTACCCAAATTAATCTACATGTTTAATGCAATTCCGATCAAAATACCAGAGATATTATTCAGAGATCTAGAAAAGGCAATCATAGAATTTGTCTGGAACCATAAAAGACCTCGTATTGCAAAAGCAATCCTGCGCAAGAAGAATGGAGTAGGAGGCATATCACTCCCTGATCCCAAGATATACTATAAAGCTGTGGTCATCAAAACAGCATGGTATTGGCATAAAAACAGACAAGTGGAACAATGGAAGAGAATAGAGACCCCAGAATTAACCCCCAAAGCTTACAGCCAACTGATCTTTGACAAAGGATATCAGTCAATCCATTGGGAAAAGGAAAACATCTTTAGTAAATGGTGCTGGAAAAACTGGGTATCTACCTGCAGAAAGTTGAAACTGAACCCCCATCTTTCACCATTAACAACAGTCAACTCAAAATGGATCAAAGATCTGAACCTAAGACCTCAAACAATAAAACTACGGGTGGAAAATGCTGGGGAAACTCTGGGGGACATTGGAGTAGGCAAAGACTTCTTAAATAAGACTCCCAAAGCACAGGCAATAATCCCTAAAATAGACAAGTGGGACTATATTAGACTAAGAAGTTTCTGCACAGCAAAGGACACAGTAACAAGTGTGAACCGACAACCCTCAGAATGGGAAAATATTTTTGTTAAATATGCCTCAGACAAGGGACTGATAACCAGAATACATAGGGAACTCAAGTGCCTTATGCGAAAAAAAGAATGATGAGCCCAATTAAAAGATGGGAAAATGAGCTGAACAAAAGTCTCTCTAAGGAAGACATACGAACAGCCAAAAAGCATATGAGGAAATGCTCAACATCCCTCATAATAAGGGAGATGCGGATAAAAACCACAATGAGATGCCACCTAACTCCTGTCAGAATGGCAAAGATTAAGAATATAAAAAGTGCTAAGTGTTGGCGGGGATGTGGTGAAAAGGGAACCCTCCTACACTGTTGGTGGGAATGTAAACTAGTTCAACCACTGTGGAGAACAATATGGAGGTTCCTCAAAGATCTACAAATAGAACTACCATTTGATCCAGCAATCCCACTTCTGGGTATTTACTCAAAAGACAGGAGAATGCTCAGTCAGAAAAGTGCTTGCACATCAATGTTTATTGCAGCATTATTCACAATTGCTAAGACATGGAACCAACCTAAATGTCCACAAACTGATGAATGGATTGGAAAAGTGTGGTATATATACTCTATGGAATATTACTCAGCCATAAAAAATAACAAGACCCTGGAATTTGATAGAAAGTGGTCAGATATGGAGGATATATTGCTGAGTGAAGTAAGCCAGGCTATGAAAGAAAGATATTGTATGTATCCACTCAATATATACTGACTATCAGCACTCTATAATAGAGAGCAAAAAATTGGAGGACATAAAAGCAGTGAAGGTACTTAATGAGAATAGGACAGTGTGGAATGGGGGAAGTGAAGAGAAGAGGATGGAGAAAGATAACAAGTGAACAATAGAGAGGCAGGACGTTAGTGAGAAACAGATATGGCTTATTAACTGTTGATGTTGACATGTATAGTATTCTCAACTGGATTTGTCTGAGAAGTATTTCATCATGGGCAAAGTCTTTTTACAAGCAAAATGAGAAATAGTAATTGACTGTTTTAAAAAAATAATTAGAATAATAATAATAATGATTGGGGAAAACATAGAAAAGATATTGAATGTTGAAGTGGGGAGATTAATGTCTCTGTACTGACTGACATACATGGCATTCCCTTTGAAAAAGCAATGTAATACACTGTAAAGTTATATGTAATTCAATGTAATATAAAGAAGAATATGATGATAATAAAAAAAATAATAAAATAAATAAACAAAACAAAAAAATGTTAAAAAAACACATTCATCCTATGCACCAATAATCTTCTGCTTCATTAACTACAATGTTTATATATGTGTGAGCAGACTTCTGTATATTAAAGACAAAATTTGTAAATGCTATAGTTTCCAAAAACTCAACTATGTTCTTTAGTGTAGAATAAGCCAAGATTGAAACAATGACTATAAAATGATTATTAATTTAAGTTATGGTATTTCCAGAAGTGGAAGAAAAGAGATTAGGTTATCTAATGTACAGGTAAAGTGGCTTTTTCCCCCCTATATTAATGTCCTGGTACTATAAATGAGGTCTACAACATATGAGCATTAACTTAATGTTGCCATGGGACTTAATGTTTAGCCAACAGGAATGAGAGAAACTGTAGAATAAGCTCAAGCAACATCAGAAAGGATCTAGTTAAGGAAAAAAATAAAAATCAGCTACATATAGGTTTAATTTCAGACATTTAAAAACTCTAATTAGTATAATTTTATAACCTTTACATTTGTAATAAATGGTAACATAAATCAATAAACCCATTTAAATGTTCTAGAAAGACATAGATAGATTTAAAATATCCAATTCAAATTATTTTCAGTATTTCAAGATTAGATGTGAAATTACATTGATACTATTTGCTCTTCTAGCATCCAAAGTAGAATGACTGGGCATTGTAGAATTTCTTCCTTCTTTTAAAGGTTCCACTTTATCTCAGTGTTATTTGAGTATAACCTGGAATTAGTGCTCCCATGTGTTCCCAAATAATTGCTTTAAAAAGACTGCTGATTCTTTGTTCCTGAACATCATTATACAAATACAGTCAATTCCTTACTAGCTCTTAAAATTGTAATCATGTTAACAACATAATTTTTAAGGCTGGGCTTCTGCAAGCAGAGAAATGCAGTTTTCAAAGATAAATCACTATTTTGAACTTATATCCATTCAAGAGGTAATAGAATCTATTTATAAAACGTGGGTACAGAAGATAACTTCAGGAGAAAATTTCAAAAAAAAGCTAGCCAAATAATCAGCAACTCATGTAGAGATTGCAATACTTGTGCAATTCTGATAGTCCCTGCTGTAAACCTTTACCCTAAACCTCTAAACATATATGAATCAACTACTCTATTTTCATATTTTAAGGAGACTAAATATAAAATTAAAAACTGACTGTGAGGATTTTATTCATGTAGGATGTATCAAGAGAAAAAATTTCCCCAATACAACAAAGAGTAAAAAAACAAAAAGCTTCAAACGTGACTTTTACAAGCATTTAAAAAATAAAGTGTATTACTAAAATTATCAAGAATCTAACAGAAAAACATTGATGACCAGAAAATGTAATACATATCATTAAGAAAATGAATGAAGGCTTCCCTATGGTATAGAGGTTAAGTGAGCTGGATCCCACATGGCTGAACATAGTCTTAATTTTGGCCCCGGTGCCTTGACAAACTTGCTGGGCATGTGTGTGTGCATGCCCAAAATCCCAAAAGATGAGAAATGTTGGAGGTGTGACTGCACCCCACAGAGGAGGTGCTTTCTTCCTCTCCTCTCTCTCTCTCTCTGGTGAGCTCATGAGTCCTCTGGCAATTAAAAATAAGAAGGGGAAAGGGAAAGAGAAGAGAAGAAGAGAAGGGCAGGAAAAGGAGGTAGAAGAGGCATGGTGGGGGGGAAAGAGAGGAAAAACTCAAATGAAATGTAAACTGAAAAGATCTAATTCATTGGATGAGCCTAGAAGGAGAATCATGTTTTTCTTAGATCTAACATTTAATTTACATATCATATAAATTAAAAGTATTATAATTTTTTAAATAACAAATTAATAAATGAGGTAAAGTTCCTAGCATATACTTACTTGCTTGCCCACCCCTGGTTTTTCTTCCCAATGAATATCCTGATCTCTCTGATACCACTGTTTCTGCCTCACCTCAGACTGATCTATAATTTTACCCTCTTCCCCTTAAGGAATGGTGTAGAGCCAATTTCAGAACATTAGTTTTATATTATGTATGTTTTTCAACTATCTTAATGCTTTTAAAATTGAGGGACAATTTACATACAATAAAATGCAAACACACTGTCTGTTCCTTTCAGTGAGTTTTGATAACTGTAGAAATCTATGAAATCCACACCCAAGATGAGATAAAAAACATCCACCAATCCGGAGGTTCCCTGGGCCCCTTTCCAGTCAGCAGCCCTTCCCTGATGGCAACTACTTTCTGATTTCTGCCCCCACAGATTAGTTTTCCCCCTTCAGCTTCATATAACATGAATTTTAAAAATACTTATGTTAGGACCAGCAGTTAGAGTAATGGCTATGTCGCTGGACTCCCATATAGTGGACCGCAGTTCGCATACCGGACCTGGAGGCTTAAAACTCACGCTGGGTGCATGTGCGTGCGTGTGTGCCCAAGATCCTGAGAGGAGAATGGAGGAGAAGGGATTGCAGTGTGGCCATCCCCCCTGGGAGGTGATTTCTCTCTTTCTGTCTCTCTGTCTCTCTCTGCCTGTCTGGCGAGCACATGCGCCCTATAGCAAAAACCTCTCCAAAAAAAAAAAAATACTTATGTCTAGCTTCTCTCAAAATAAGTTCTAAGACTAATTCAATGTTTTATATTTCAATAGGTTGTTCTCTTTCAATGTTGAGTATTATTCCATTGAATATATTTACCACAATTTCTTTTACCTATTCATCCACTGCTGAACATCTGGATCATTTCCAAGTTTTTACGATTATGAGTAAAAGTTGCTGTGAACAATCTTACACAAGCTCTTGGTGATATATGCTTCCATTTGGGTAAACACCAAGGAAGGAGACTGCTGCATCACAGGGTGGGTAGGTGCTGCCCATGTGCCCTCCAGTGTGAGCACTTCACATCCACATCAGTAAAAGAGGAGACCTCCAGCTGCCCCCCATCCTCACCAACACTTGATATTTCCAGTATTCTTTATTATAGCCGTGAGGTTATTATTCCAGTGAGGGTAAAGATTTATCTCCTTCTGGTTTTAATTTTGATTTCTGTTATGACTAATCGTGCATTCACTGCCATTTGAACATCTTCAGTAAAGTATCTGTTCAAACCTCACTTTTATTGCCTTTATCTTTTTATTGTCAATACTGATAGTTTTTGACTAATCAGATTATCTAATTCAAAATCAGAAATCAGGAATAGGTTAAGACCTTAAGAGTCTCTAATTCATTATTTTTTAAATTTATCTTTAGAGAGATTTTTGCTATAGCACACTTGCCAGAGAGACAGAAGGCAAGAAATCACCCCTCAGGAAGGATGGTTACTCTGCAAGCCCTTCTCCTCCATCCTCCTCTCAGGATCTTGAGCACGCACGCAAAAGTGCCTGGCATGAGATTTAAGTCATTGGGTCCAGGACTAGAATCAAGATTGACTATGTGGGAGTCTAGCGACATAACCATTATGCCATCTGCTGGTCCCAGAAGCCTCTAACTTAAACGACCTTCTGAAGCTGATACACTTAAGACAGAGACAAAAAATGGTTGATTAAGTGACTGATCCATTTTCCAATTTCTCACTGCTGAATGGAGAAAGAGCAGGTTAAAAATAAGGCTTCCTGATGCCTAGGAAAATATTCTTTCCATTGTACCAAGCTCTTTCACTCCAGTGATCTTCCTAAACAGGGTGGAGACAAAATCCCTCAAGAGGTTATGATGGACAGGTGGACAGAAGTAAAACGCTGGGTAGTCAGAAAAGTCAGGATGCGTATTTACATAGAAAAAAAAAATCATGACTTTTCCAACAACCCAATAGACAGTGCTGTTCTAAGTTTCTGCTTGTACCTACCCCTCTCACACCTCCCCTTTCAGCCCATGCTGCTCTGCATTCTCTTGTTCTAAATACTAAATTTTACATAATATTTCATTCGAAGAAAATGTCATTTTGTAAGAATAAAGTATCAGAATATCTGCTCTCATCTAATTAGAAACAGCATTTTAATCAAATTTTCTACAGTTTCATATTTATATCCTGAATGAATATAATTATCTTCACAGAATAAATCTGATATAAAAAATAGTAGATAGGCTTAGCCTTAAGAGCCAATTCTTTTTTTTAAGCATTATTATTTAACTGTATTTATTTTTATTTATTTTTATTTACCAGAGAGGAACAGAGAGAGAGTGAGAGAGAGAGAAAGAAAGCAACCCGCCAGGTCTGGGATTCGAACCATGGTAAGCCATGTGGGAGTCCAGTGCCCTGAACCACCTGCCAGCCCCTTAAGAGCCAATTCTAATCAAACAGTAAGAGCTAATACATAGGATCCTGGATTCATAAAGATCCATATGGTGTACTCAGAATGCCAATGGCAGGAGAGCGAGCAATGTCTGCCCCAGCATATCTGACACAGGAGCAAGCGTGAAGACTGGCAGTGCACACAGCATATACATGTCAGTCCTGTTTATGGAGCTACTATAATTTGGCCTACTACCTTCCCCTGCTCAACACAGGCAATATAGCAGTGAACACCAACAATATTTCTCAGTGAAATTGTAAGCAATGAACATATTGGTTTAGTCAGTCTGTTTCTCACCTATTTCTAATTCTTTCTTACTACATATCTTGATGAAAAATACTATTTCTCTAGCTGCTTCTCTGTCTTAAAGATGGGGAAACTCCTTAACACAGATAAAGTGTGTTCAGTGAAATCATTTCCTCATATTAATTTTGGCTATGTTTTTCTTTGGTCTGTTTCTGACAGGACATTACTTAGACTAATTCTCCATGTAAAAGTATGTCTGGGTTCGGCCGCAGTGGCACAGGTGGCAGGGCACTCATCCGCAGTACTGGAAGTCATGTGAAAGCCCAGGGGTTCCTGGTCGACCTGAGCTCATGCTGCAGAGGATGCTCCCATGGGACCTGTGTGCTCCCAGGATCCCGGACAGCAGGAAGTGGGGGAAGGGAGTGAGGGGGAAGACTCTGTTCAGGGTACTTGTCTCTTCTCTCCCTCTCTCATAAAAGAAAGGAAAATAATTTTGAGTACATTCTTCATAATCAGTTTCTTTCTTCTGGTTAGCTATGGGAGTTCTACCACCACATCCATCCCCATTTCTGATGCACATTTCTAAGTGTGCAATTCAGTGGTTATTAGTATATTCTCAGTCATACAGCTAACATCACTATATAATTCTGAAACATCTTCACTATCCTAAATGAAAACTCTATATCCCTAAGTACTAAGTCTCCATTGCCTCTTCCTTTAGTTCCAGCAACCACTAATTTTTCTATTGACATAGATACACCTATTCTGGATTTTTCATGCAAACAGAATCACATGATTTATGTGGTCTTTTGGAACTGGCTTCTTAGAATAATGTTGGTTGTTGGAAAACATTTTTGCATAGAAAAATAACTCATGACTTTTTCAAAGACCCAGTATTTTCAAGGTTCATCTACATTGTGCCATGTATCAGAACTTCACTCCCTTTCTATAGATCGAAAATGTTCCATTGTGTGGATATATCACATTTTGTTTATCTACTCATCATTTAATAGATACTTTGGTTATTTCTAACTTTTGGCTATTATGGCCAATGCACTCAAGGAATAATATGGACAAGTTTTGTGTGGATATATGTCTTCAATTCTCTTGAATAAACAGGTAGGAATGAAATTGCTGAGTCATATGGCAGCTTTATGTTTAACTTTTTAAGGAACTGCAAACCTTTTTTCCAAGATGGCAAAAACAATATATACTCCCACCAGCAATGTATGAGAATGCAACATGACTTTTTGTCTATAAAAACACCTCCCAGGACTCATACATATTTTAGGCATTTCTTTTGTGGTAACTTTATTAACTTTTTTGAAAATCCTTCATTTAAGCAATATGTTATTATCTTCAATTTCTTAACATTTTACAGCACTACCTCAAAAAACTTTCTGTCACTGAAACACCAAATTTTATCTGCAAAAATATTAGGATTTTTAAAAATTGTATGGCACATTCAATACGGCTAGGTTCAAACACAGAGTTTTGTTTTGTTTTTGTTTTTGTTTAAAATAATTATTTGTTTAATTTTACTTATTCATTCATTTATTTTAATTTGACCAGGGAGAAAGACAGAGAGAGAAAGTGAGAAAGCAAGCCACCAGGTCTGGGACTCAAACCACGGTCAGCCATGTGGGAGACCACCTTAACCACCACACCACGTGCTGGTCCCCAAACACACAGTTTAAAAAAAATACACTGGAATATAAATAATATTGTGTCATCAGAAAAGCTATGACATTATTTTTCTATGTTTTTCTAAGCGAAAATGCGTCATGACTTTTCTGACAACCAAATATTTATTATTATTTTTTTATTTTCTATCCTAGTACCAAAAAGCAAGAACAATATAAAGCAGAGAAAATATTTTCAGAACTGCTAGTAATTAAGCAACTTATACCTTTGAAATATTTAAAAGACATTAATTATAAAAGCTTGAGTAACTCATTTGGCCAGAACATATATATCAAATTATTGGCACTTTACCTCACTTTTCCTATTCCAATCCAGTTTGGGAAGGAAAAGGTATTTTTATTCTCTAGTTACTTTCCCTATCAGGCTACTGTCAACAAAAAGAAAGTCTCAAAATGACCAATGTGTGTGCGTGTGTGTGTGTGTGTTTTCTAAGACTAAACTCACAGAACACCTTACATACTTCTGTTTAAAATTATTTTGAAGGAAGATTTAAATACGTTAATTTCAGTAATGGATGGCTGAATAAGAAAAAAAAAATTAGTGCCTGTAACCACTTCCTTATTACTTTCTGATTGACTAGTTCTCTATTTTTTTTTTTTTTTTGGAGAGATTTTTCGCTATAGGGCTTGTGCGCTTGCCAGACAGACAGAGAGAAACATAGAGACAGAAAGTGAGAAATCACCCACCAGAGGGGATGGTCACACAACAATTCCTTCTCCTCCATTCTCCTCTCGGGATCTTGGGCAGGCATGCACGGACACGTGCCCGGCATGAGTTCTAAGCCACCGGGTCCGGGACATGAACTGCAGTCGACTACGTGGGAGTCCAGTGACATAGCCATTACGCTAACTGCTGGTTCCCTAGTTCTCTATTTTTACTAGCATAACTATAGTTTTCAGATTAGGTTTCAGGAAAAAGATTAACTGATTTCTAAACTGAATATTTTCAAATCACAACATATTTTCCCAAATAATCCTGAATAATTTGGGTTTTATAGTCTTACTGTGAAACTTTGACAGTGTGTAACGATTATCACACATGCCCACTTGTCACATTTTGTACCTTTATTTTTAAGAAATTACAATTGTTTTATTCTAAATAATCTATGTATTATAATTTGTTAAATGAAACTATTTTGGCCTAAAATGGCCACTGTACTCTCATACTTGGGTTCCTATGGATAAACTGAAACTGTACACGTTAGGCTGTTTTCTGAGCTGATAGCTAAGTTACAGCCAATCACACTAGCCACACTTCCATCAATCACAGAAAGCTGACCTTAAGACTGTACAGCCTACCATCCAGCTGTAACCAATCTAATTATTACTCTACCTCATTCCCTCCTTTTCATTTTTGTCCCTGGCTTTCCCTTTCCAGAACTTAAATACAGGTGACCACAAGGATACTCAGAGTTGCTTGGAAACCATTCTGGTAAACTGCCCGATTTGAATTGCCCTTTGTTCAAATAAATATCTGTTAAAATTCTGGCTTGTCTAAAATTTCACTTTTATAACTTGGCATCAGATGTGGGGTCTGAAGTAAAGCTCCTGGGACCCCAAGAACACCAGGCTACCAGGCACAGTACCATGCAGCTGACTGTGCTCCCTAGTCTCATCTGGGACTGAAGGTCATAAGGTGTCTCTTGGATTCTGAGCTCCATTAAATTGTCTTCTGAACTGAGTTTATTTTTTTAGACTGGACTGGGTCCAGGATTGAATTAGATTTGATAACTAACTGAACTGGATTCAGTTAGAGGCCTCAGGTCTAGGGTACACAGTTTTGATACTGGGGTATCTCAATCTAGAGACTCTGAGATTCCACCTTTAGAACTCCAGCTAATCTCATGTATAATAATTATGAGCTCAGAACATGCAAATTTTAAAATAAATGAGTTATCCTTACCAAAAAGAACTTGGAATTAAGATGGCCACAATGGGGAAGTTTTAATTTGGACAAAATTGTTTATTTACGGGGCATATTAGAAAAAAGGAAATTGGGACCAGCAGTTAGCGTAATGGCTATGTCGCTGAACTCCCATGTAGCCGACAGTGGTTCAAGTTCCAGACCCGAGGGCTTAAACTCACACTGGGCGTGTGTGTGCATGCCCAACATTCCAAGAGGAGAATGGAGGAGAAGGGATTGCGGTGTGGCCATCCCCCCTGGGGACTGATTTCTCGCTTTCTGTCATTCTGTCTCTCTCTGTCTCTCTGGCAAGCACATGTGCCCTATAGCAAAAACAGCTCAAAAAAAGAAAGAAAAAAGGAAATCAAAAACCCCACAAAACCAGTGGGATATTTTCTTTAATTGGTACACAGAGGCAACTAAAAGATTATATGAATCAAAAATTGCCTCCTTAGGGGTCAGTAGTGGTGTAGTAGTTAAGGTGGTAGATTTCCACATGGTTTGTGGTTGGAGTTCTGGACCCGGCAGCTTGAAATTCACTCCAGGCACAGGCACGTGTGTGTCTAAAATCCCAAAAGGAATGATTGAATTTGTATAAAAACTTAAAATAAAAAAAAGTGAATTAAAAAAAAAGTTGAATGACAAAAAATAAAGTTGCACTTAGAGTAAATAAATAAATAAAATAAGATCCTAAAAGGAGAATGAGGGAGAAGGGATTGTGGCATGACCATCCCCTGGGGGGTGGCTTCTCACTTTCTTTCCCTGTGTTTCTGGCAAGCACAAGAACCCTCTACAAAAATTCTCTATTTAAAAGCCTACTTAAAGGATTCTTTACAAAAAGGTAATGAAAAGCTTAAGCAACAGACCAAGGACATGACAAAAACAAATCATGACCTAACTGAACCAATCCCAACTGTTCCTTCCCTCTATCCATCTGTACCTAAATACTCTGACTCCACTGACCCCTTTTATGAATTACCATTTCACTCTGAAAATGAGGAAAAAGGGGAAGTCAGACAGACACCTTACAAAGTAACACCTTCTGAATAGTCAGGCCTTTCTTCCATGACCACCTTTACTCCATGGTCTAAAGCTGAACTCACAGTCATTGTAAAGGACTTTCCTAGCCCAAAGGAAAATCCTCAAAAATTGACTGAGGAATTTAAGATCCTCATAGGAGCTTACAATACAGGACCCCCTGAACTTTACCAGTTTATTCACATGATATTAGGACCTGGCAAAGTTCAAAAATGGATGGAGGCAGCAGAATGGGACGAACCTTAAGTGGATTATTACAGACCCTTCCAAAATCTGCTCACAAGATGAACCAAGAGGAGCTAGAAAAGTAGCTGAAAACCTTTTAAATTCAATTTCTAAATTTTTTTCTACAAAAAATTGATTGGTCCTTTAAACAATCTTATAGACAAAGAAAGGATGAACTAATTTCAGATTACTGAACTCATTTAGAATTACTTTTTGTAGGGACCAACAGTTAGCATAATGGCTATGTTGCTGGGACTCCCATGTAGTCGACCGCGGTCCCAGTCCCGGACCCGGTGGCTTAAACTCACGTCAGTCATGTGTCCGTGCATGCCCATGATCCCAAGAGGAGAACAGAGAAGGGATTGTGGTGTGGCCATCCCCCCAGGGGGGGTGATTTCTCGCTTTCTGTCTTTCTGTCTCTCTCTGTCTTTCTGGCAAGTGCATGTGCCCTATAGCAAAAACCTCTAAAAAAAAAAACAAAAACAAAAAAACCCCCACTTTTTGTAAAACATCATTCTGGGCTAAAAATACACCAAGGGATATTTCCTGAAGAGACTAAAACAGTATTAACTGCACTATTTATAAATGAACTCCATCCTGAGTTTAGTAGTATAATTAAAAACTACAAACAAGGATGGAAAGTTAACCCACATGGTTGAATTAGCTGCCCTAGTGAACATTTTAGAGAACTCTAGAACAAGAAAAACCCCAGAAAGCTAATTAGCTTATGTCTTTCCACTGCAACAGTTACAGGGACCAAAACTAAAGAGACCTTCTCATTCTCATTTTATATCATGATCAAGAGTTTCCAGAACCAGAAATTCTTTACCTTGAGATGTCTGCCTTCATCGCAGTCAGGCCACTGGAAAAGAGATTTTCCCCTCCTACATCAGTCCATCAATAACCCTCCTCCCTTTAGGCCAGATTGTTTCATCACTAAAGGGAGCCCAATATATCTTAATTCTCATAATAATAAACACTGACAAGACTCCCATAGATTCTCTGGTAAGAGAATGGTCAGGAAAATATAAAGGAGATTCAGTGAATCCTTGTGGCAACACATGATACCCTTAAATTTCCTTAAACATGGGGAAACTGAAGTTAAAATAAATGGAGAATCTTGTACAATCCTGGTGGATTAACTACTCTAAACCCCACTTTACTAGGCCAACAAATCCCTTGGTGTAAAAAGGTAATTTCAGGGAACCAGCAGTTAGCATAATGGCTATGTTGCTGGACTCCCACGTAGTCTACCCCGGTTCGTGTCCTGGACCTGGTGGCTTAAAACTCACGCCGGGCACATGTGCGTGCATGCCCAAGATCCTGAGAGGAGAATGGAGGAGAAGGGATTGCAGTGTGACCATCCCCCCTGGGGGGTGATTTCTCGCTTTCTGTCTCTATGTCTCTGTCTGTCTGGCGAACGCACGTGCCCTATAGTGAAAACCTCTTCCAAAAAAAAAAAAGGTAATTTCAGTGGTGGGGGTTTCAAATCAAGGTCAAGAGGTTCCCATATCTCAACCCATTCAATTGACCTTAGGGCCATTTTCAGAAAAACATACTTTTCTTATTATGTGACACTGCTCTTGTAAATTTGCTAAGACTTACTTTCAAAGCTAAAAGGACATATAAAAGTGTCTTCATATGGAGAGATCATCTTAAAGAGTTTTCTGATTCCCCAGACCCAGAATTATTATGCTCTCTGTAGGTAGAAATTGATAAAATTGAAATGCAGGCCTATGATATTCCAGACCTTTTTAAATATCCCAATGTTTGTGAATCTCTTCTTCAACTTATAGAGGAAGGATTAAAAATGTGGAGCCTAGGGACCAGCAGTTAGTGGAATGGCTATGTCACTGAACTCCCATGCAGCCGACCATGGTTCGAGTCCCAGACCCAGTGGCTTGAACTCATATCAGGCATGTGTGCGTGCCTGCCCAAGATCCTGAGAGGAGAATGGAGGAGAAGGGATTGCGGTGTGGCCATTCCCCCTGGAGAGTGATTTCCCACTTTCTGTCTGTCTCTCTGTCTCTCTTTCTGGCAAGCACATGCATCCTATAGCAAAAAACCTCTCCAAAAAAAAAAATGTGGAACCTATAAAAGTCCAAATAGATCAGTCTAAACCTTTACCTAAATTACCCCAATGTCCTTTAAAACCCAAAGCAATTCAAGGGCTCTCACCAACTGCATATTTCACTAAACAAGGGCTTATAATTCCATGCATCAGCCCTTGTAACACTCCAATCAGTTAAAAACACAAACGGACAAGGATGGAGACTTGTTTAGGATTTAAAAGCAAGTTATAACTGTTATACCAAGGTTTCCTGTAGTTCCAAACCATAATTATTTATGATCTAATGAACCTGCTGACTCAAAATGGTTCCCAGTGATAGAACTCTGCTCAGCCTTTTATTAGCACACCAGTTGATAAGGAGAGCCAATATCTGCTTTTACTTGAAAAAAATCAGCAGTACACATAAACAGTGATGCCACAAGGCTTCACTGAATCACCTTCATATTTTCCTCAGGCATTGTAGCAAGACTTAATAACCATACAGTTCCCTAGAAATTCTACTCTTACTCAGTATGTAGATGACCTACTGTTATGCTCTGTACCAAGGAGTGCTCTGAAATCGACTCCTACCTTCTGTAACAACTTGGACATAAAGGTGACAAGGCTTCAGGGGGAAAAACTGCAGTTTTAAAGAGACAAAGTCCACTGTTTGGGACATGACTGCTGATTCATCTAAGAGAATAAAAATTATCTAAAGTTTTCCTCAGCCTACAACCAAAAGACAAACTGAGAGCCTTTCTTGTACTTGCAGGATATTGCAATTCCTGGGACTCCAGTTTTTCCTTTAAAAGCCTCACCATTACATGAGCTCACTAGAAACTCAATACCAGAGCCCTTACCTTGTGAAGACAGTCATGAACACAGTTTTAACCAAATGAAACTGGTCTTGTAACAGCCTCAAGCTTTAGAATTTCCAAATTACACTAAACCTTTTGTTTGATCATGAATGTGATAATCAAGCATTAGGAGTTCTTACATAGGAACATGGAGGAAAACACAGACCCACTACATAATATAGTTTGCAACTTGATCCAGTAGGTAGGGCCTATCCTAATTGTTTAAAAGCAGTAGCAGTGGCAGCCAAGGTGGTAGGAGCTTCATCTGAGCTAGTTTTAGAAAATGTACCTAACGTGCAAGTCCCACATGTTGTGGAAAATTTATTAAATTCCAATCAAACTCAACATTTTTCAGCAAGTACGCTAAAATCTTACCTTCTATCCCCTTCTAATTTCCATCTAAAACACTGTAGCCTACTTAACCTAGCTACACTATTATCTTATGACGGTGGTGAAGATCACAATTTTGTAAGCATACAGATATAGACACACACGTACATATAGGTAGCAGATATGCCTTTGGAATAGTCCATGATTTGGGTATGTTCTGAAAACAAAGAAGGTCTCTGACTTCTCATGTGGGACCCCCATCAAAAATGGGCTTCAAGTAAGTGAGCTGCTGTCTGCTATCCTATCACTATCACAGATTGTCATTATTAATATTAAAGCTCATACCTATAAAACTGAACCTGAATATCAAGGGAATGTCCTGGCAGATTTAAAAAATATATATTTATTTTACATTTATTTGCTGTATATCATTGCAGCATACAAAATGAGTTTTCCTATCCAGTACTATATATTAGCTCAGTCATGGATGTTACCATACATGTTATATCAACAAATAATTTTCCATTTCTCATTTCTTATATACTTTGCTTCTTTCCCTCCACTTCTTTGATTCCCTCCCTCTTATCCTCTGCTATTTCCCATCCTCCTCTCACACTGTCTCTTATATCTATAGTTGCTTTCTATGCTTTTTTTCTTCCACATTTTATTCATTCACAAAAGATCTTAATTAACCTAAACACTTCCAATAACAAGTACAGCTGATATGAACATATCTATGAACACATGTCTGACTTTAGGCATAAAAGTGAGTGATTAGAATGAATATACTTTATATATAAAACGGCATCTAGCTGAGGCCATATAGCTTACTGCAGTCATTAGATAAGTTTTTTTAAGGTATTTTTTTTTATTTCAAAACAGCAGTTTTGGGAACCAGCAGTTAGCGTAATGGCTATGTCGCTGGACTCCCACGTAGTTGACCGCGGTTCGCGTCTCGGACCCGGTGGCTTACAACTCACGCCGAGCGCGTGTGCGTGCGTGCCCAAGATCCTGAGAGGAGAATGGAGGAGAAGGGAATGTGGTGTGACCATCCCCCCTGGGGGGTGATTTCTCGCTTTCTATCTCTATGTCTCTCTCTGTCTGTCTGGCGAGCGCATGCGCCCTATAGCGAAAAACCTCTCCAAAAAAAAAAAAAAAGCAGTTTTAGCTTTAATGAATCACAATAATAAAAAAAAAAGTTAAGAAAAATTTGCTTAAGACTTAAAGCCAGGAAAAAGGTTAGGATTCTGTTCAAACAGTAGGTAGATACTAAAAACTCAAAAACAGATAGGTACAAAGCTAAAATCTAGTAATATGTGTACTGTAATTTTCTTCTGAAACACTTTTTTCTCTCTCCATTCCCCCTTTTACCAAAAACTGAGATGCAAGAGAAAAAAGATAATGAGCTCCAGAAGATACAAGACAAAAGAGACAATGAGTTCCAGGAGGTGAGAAAGTTCTTTCATGATTTGAAAGAATAAATGCACACCATATAAAAGAATCAAACGGAACTGTTAGAGATGAAGGCTGTAATACAGGGAATCAAAACCTCCCTAGAAACTATTAAAAGCAGATTAGATCATGCAGAAGATTGAATCTCAGATGGAGAAGACAGAACCTCTGATCTAGAAAAAAAATCACCCAAAAAGACTGAGAAGAATAACCCCAAAACTGAGAATTATACATAAGAAATGCTAGGTACCATTAAATGCTCAGTTATCAGGATAATTGGTATCCCAGGAGGTGAAGAAACTAATAAGGGCACTGATAATCTATTCCATGAAATCCTGGAAGAAAACTTTCCAAACCTAGAGAGGCACTCAAATATCCAGATCCAAGAAATACAAAGGGCCCCAAATAGAATCTAACCCAAGATCTTCTCCAGGGCACATCATAGCCAGATTGACCAAAACCATAAAGACAAGATACTAAAATTGGCAAGAGAGAAACGTTGAGTTACTTACAAAGGCTATTCCATCACGCCAACAGATTTACAAAGGCTATTCCATTAGGCTAACCGATTTTTATGCTATTTCATCTAGTGCTGGCAATGTTAGGATATGCAATTTTAATTAACTCCATAAGACTGAGCCATATAGATTCCCTTATGATGACCTATTTAAAAAACAGTTCAGGGACCAGCAGTTAGCGTAATGGCTATGTCACTAGACTCCCACATACTCGACCGCGGTTCGAGTCCCGGACCCGGTGACTTAAACTCACGCCGGGTGCGTGTGCATGCGTGCCCAAGATCCCAAGGGGAGAATGGAGAAGGGATTGCGGCGTGGCCATCTCCCCTGGGAGGTGATTTCTCGCTTTCTATCTCTCTGTCTGTCTGGCAAGCGCATGCGCCCTATAGCAAAAACCTCCCCAAAAAATAAAAAAAAATAAAACAGTTCAACACAACTAACTTGGAAAAATGAAATTGGCATATAAAATGATATTAAATTCAATGTTAAGCTCACTAAGGGTCTGGATGCCTGCCTTGTCTTTCCTGAGTCCTTAAATTTCAATGTTAAAGACTCTTCTCTTCACAATTCATCAAGGAACACACAAGATCATCCAAATTATGAAGAAATATTGGTGGGGTGACTGCTCCAAAGTTGCTAAAATGATTTACAACCAATCTTTGGCTTTTCAAACCCATAATTCTGGGAAAACAATAAAAACATCAAGTGGCACAATTCTGACCACCTGATGGACCATTCAAACAATGACAAGTGGACTTCATTCAGCTGCCACCCTCAATGGGATATCAGTAAGTTCTTAAAGTTATCTGCATGTTTTCTGGTTGGGTAGAGGCTTTCCCACCTAAGAAAGCTGATACTATGACAGTAACTAAGAAATTATCAGAAAATGTGTTTTCTTTATGGGACATATCTAAAGAAATCTCTAGTAATAAGGAAACACATTTTACTGGGCAAACTATAAAGAAGTATAAATATAAACTATAAATAAAGTACTAAATGCACAATGACACTCACTGTCTTCTGGAAGAGTTGAAAAAGCAAATGGCATTTTAAAACTAAACTAAGCAAAACTGTGACAGAGTCAATTGGGTTGCCTTGGCTAAAGGCATTACCATTGGCATTAACAGCAATCGGATCCAGTGCTGCTGGAAAACTTTGGTTGACTCCTTATGAAATAGCCTCTGGGAGACTAATGCCCTAATAATAGAACCTCATGCATTCCCTGATCTTCTAAACTCTGATAGGACTAAACACTATAATGCCTGGATGCATTATGGCAAAGTTTATTTTCACCAGGAGAAGGAAGCCTTTCATGAACCACCAACTGAGGACAATCAGACTCTTCATGATCTAGAACCTGGACACTGGGTCTTCTGGAAAAGATATCAGAAAAAGAATGCCCTTGAACCTTGCTGGAAAGGACCAATACCAAGTACTCATTACACACGCTGCAGTGGAAACTTCAAGACCTCAAACCCTGGGCCCATATTTCACAACTCAAAAGGACCCCTTTCAGACACTTGAGGATGGACACATGTTGGCTACTATAAAGTAAAACTGATCAGGAAAAACTCTTCTTTGAAGCAGACATCCCAAACGAAGACAATTTTGCTGTAGCTTGAGCTTGTGCCTTTGCACACAACCAGAGCAAATGCTGGATTTGTGGGTTAAGGCCAAAAAATCAGGAAACAATTCCATTAGTGCCAATGCCTCTCTATGTTCCCAATGAGAGTCACCCCAAAACTCCAAAAGAATGGAAAGCTATTCCTGACATTCTAGAACATCACTCCTTCTTGCTTTCACGCACTCACTAAAAATTATATTCTTTTTAAGAATTATTTAATTAATTTTGTTTTGTTTATTCATTCATGTATTTTAATTTCACTAGAGAGAGAGAGAGAGAGAGAGAGAGAGAGAGAGAGAGAGAGAGAGAGAGAGAGAGAAAGCTGCCAGGTCCAGGACTTGAACCGCAGTTGGCCACTCCCCCAACCACCACACACTTGCCAGCACTAAAAACTATATTCTAACTTTCCAAGATAATAACCTGTTACCAAATATAGAAAACCTATTTGAGCGATGACTGTGAAAGGTATATTGTGCTTCCAGGCATTGTGAACATGACACATTCACATTTTGAGAATTACTTATGTGGGTACAAGCAATTGTATAATATTATTGGATTAAATCCAGTAGTCTCTTCTTACTGAATGTGGCTATGCACCCTTACAGCATGCTATAATGGGATCACGGAAAGTAAGTTCTCCACTGGACCTTATTCAGGGGCTATGAAGACTTAGGGGTGGACAAATTTAATTGACCCCTGCTCAAATGCCACTAGGTGGCCCTCTTTTCCAACACCCAGGAGCCTATATGAAGTCTGCAGAGAATCTGCTTGCTCTGTTCTGCCCTCCAGGCACCCACTCCATGGTTTGTATCATGCTATTTAGTCTGGCTCACTCCTGCCTTTTGAATAGCTTCCCCCCCATAAGTCTTTGCAATGGCTCTTATAACATAGGTCAAAACAAATCAATAACTAAAATTAGTACCAGCCTTGAAACAGATGAAGATAAGTTCATTTCCACTCAAGAAAGGTTCCAGTGGGGACCTTTCACCAGTCTTGGTGGTAGTGGGGTACTAGTTGTATGAAATTTAAAGCTTATCCACAGACTAGGCAAAATTTTGTATTTTCAACTAAATCAGACTTCCCAAAGTTTCAGATGGGTAGAGGCTACTCTCCAAAAGGTGGACAATAACCTATGAATTCAACAAAAACATTTCATGGAGCATGATGCAGCCATAGACCTCCTTGTCAATCAAGTTCGAGGCTTATGTTTAGTACTAAATAAAACTGAATGTTGTACCTACCGCTCTCCAGACTTTGATACTACAGAAAGTTTAAAAAGGTGGCTGATACTGCTGCTTCCTTAGAAACAGTCACTAGATATATTTGGGAAGTCTCTCAAAAGAAAAACAACAGTGACGTATTTTCAGGTGCAACTAATAGTTGGTTTGCAGGCATCCTAAATGGTGGATGGCAAGCTTGGGTTTTTCAAGGTTTTTTCACCTTTATATTTCTTCTGGTAGACCTCCAGGTTATTATGATGTGTGTTACTAGACTAATAACAAAGATGAACACCTCTTTTAATCAGACCATTTTACAGAGAACTATGGTCCTTAATCATCATCACACTAGACAACAATAATACTGACCAGCTAGACTCAGATACTGTTGAATTGCCTATACTGCCTGAACTTTTAGACCTGCTTACTTTAGTTGAGTTTGTTTCCTAGGTACTTTTGTTAAAGAGGACAATCTAATCATCACATTAGTCCTCCTGGTGCACCATATCCTCTCAAGTCTTAAATGCTTTGTATGCAGCCATCCACTGAATGTTGAATGGTCTTGCTTCAGCCAGATCAGTAAAAACATAAAGGAAGAACTGTTCAACTTGTGTGACATCACATTCGACTTGTATGATATTGTGATTGTGAATTCCATGCAGGGGACCAGAGAAAATTTGTGATTTCTATGCTGAGAGCAAAAAAAAAACATCATTTATAATGATAACAGAAAGTGGCGCCAATACCCTAAGTTATGCCAATCTCAAATGAAAGGCTGACCAAAAGAGGGGAAATCATTAAACTATTTTGGCCTAAAACAGCCTCTGTACTCTCGCACTAGATTCCTATGGATAAACTGAAGTCATGCATGTTAGGCTGTTTCCTAGCCAATCACGCTAGTCACACTTCAGTCAATCACAAAAAAACAACCGTTTGGACTGTGCAAACTACCATCCAAGAGTAACCAATCTAATTTATTACTCTACCTTGTTCCCTCACTTTCATTTTTATATGTCACTTTCCCTTTCCCACACACATCACATTCCCTTTACGGAATTTAAATATCAGGTGACCACCCAGAGTTGCCTGGAAACCGTTCCAGGAGACTGCCTGATTTAAACTGCCCTGTGTTAAATAAACTCCATTAAAATTTTGGGGTTTTATCCTACAATTTTGTTTCTACAAATTTAAATATTCAAAATAAAGAGCCTGAAGTTCTGGGAAATGCAAACTAATCTAGAGTGGTTGCTTAGAAAAGAAGTTGGAAAGAAGAATGAATTACAAAGGGTAAGAGGCAACTTTGGGGGGTGATGGAAATAAGTTTCCTTGATCTTGGTGTTATTTCACAGATACATACAAAATTAAAATGGGCCAAATTAGTTACTTTAAATATGTGCATCTTACTGTATTTGAATTATACCTCAGTAAAGTTTTAAGTACACAAAAACAAACAAAACCCAAGTGTTGTGGGGGGAAGTTAGTTTCAATGTCTCTCAAACTACAGCTCAAATCAGGTGTAGGAATCCCTTAGTCAAATAATCTTACAAAAAGTGTAGGAATGCTAAGGCTAAAAGTTACACAGTCTGCCATAATATCTCTTATTTAACATGCCAATATGCATTATTATTTTTTAAGGGAGCTATATAGTACAAAGTTTTCCCCAAACTTACTTGACCTTAGAAACAGTTATTTCACTGAGCAACTCTGAAGTTTGGGAAGAAATCTTAATGGGGATAAGCATATAACAGAAAAACAATTTTAAAAAGTCTTTAAATAGGTTAAATACATCAGTTATAAACTTAAATGTCATCAGCATCTAAGACTTAACACACAAACAGAAAAGAATTCAAAGAGGACAAACTATAAAACAACAGGTATTTATTTCAGTTTAGTTTTTTTTTTCCTTTTAAAAAACTGAGACCAAATAATCTATCTCTAGAGCTTACAGTTGGCTGCCTAGAGATAACATAAAGGATAATTATGTCAGGTTCCTTTTAACGCTAGCATCTAAACCATCTGGAAAGTAACAGAATAGCAGCCTAAGAGCAGCCTAAAGTGATGATCAGGAATCCCGCAATCGAGGTTTTACTATAGGTAAAAAAAATTCTAGCTCACTAAATACCTGGACAAACAAGAAGATAAAGACTTTTTAAGGGACCAGCAGTTACGTAATGGCTATGTCGCTGGACTCCCATGTGGTCGACTGCGGTTCGAGTCCTGGACCCTGTGGCTTAAACTCACGCCAGGTGCGTGTGTGAGCATGCCCAAGATCCCAAGAGGAGAATGGAGGAGAAGGAATTGTGGCATGGACATCCCCCAAGGGGGGTGATTTCTCGCTTTCTGTCTGTCACACTCTGTCTTTCTGGAGATCACACACACCCTATAGCAAAAACCTCTCCAAAAAAAGAAAGAAAGAAAAAAAAAAACTTTTTAAAATAGCAAGTCCTTTTAAATTTCATTTCTATCAGTAAAATCAGTTCTTGTAATTCAAAATCTGAATATAAAAAGTTGAAAAAAAAGACAAATATGTGATACTAGCATCACACATTTTAATTTTTATGCTAAGATTAAGATCTATAAAGTTATAAATCTCATGTATAATAAATATATTTCTCTTTATATCTGAAGCATAGGTTATATTAATAATAGTTAATATTTATTGAGCACTTTCCAAGTGCCAAACAATAACCAGAGCAAATGAATACAACTGAATTCTTACAGTAATAGTCTTAAACATACAAATAATATCCCCTTACACTAAGAGAAAATTGAGGCACAAAAAGATGAAGTATTTGACTCAAGAACACAGAACTAATACATGGGTCACTTCCCAGGAACCACAACGTTCTTTTTGCCTGTGTGTAAAAAGTAGCTTGGGTGGTATTCAAACCATAACACTACCTTTAACTCTCTACTAAGACTTAACTTTCTCAGTGCATTACTGAAAAAAAACTGAACAGTGAGTCCTAGTCAATATAGATTTTATTCTGAATTGTTATAAGATTTTGGTTTAAAAAAGCCAAAAGAAATTAAGAGTCTCATTTTCAAATAAATTTGAGAAGTACTGGATGGATAATCCATATATAACACAATTACTCCCACTACATCAAACATGTAATGCTATTTACAATTTTGGTGATTTGAACTGAAATATGAAAAATAGCTTAATTTTTTTAAACTCTGCTTAATGATTCTATAATTAATGAAACATTATAATTGAAATACTTCACAAGGTTTCCTTACAAAATTTTAAACTTTCTTCTTATAGCCATAAGAAAAGTAACTTATAACTGGGTTTCAAAAGTTAAATACATCACTTAATTGTTCCTAAGAGACATTTTCTTACCTGTTTATTTTCTCCAAAATCTTCTACACAGGTACAGGCTGAAGAGATTGTGTTCCCTGTCTGTAAGCAGTGAAGACAGAAAAGAATTGAGTCATTAAGGTTGTTGCTATCCCTATCTTGGAGATGCATGGAATCCTTGATAACTTTAACTAAAAACCTTTTGATCAGTAAATAACAGAAAGATCAATTTAGAGAAAACAATTACATGGCAAACAGTTATCATTTCTAAAGTTCTGGAGAGATGAACAAAGACAGTATTTTGTTATCTGAATGAAAAATTTTAATAGAAAACAACATTTATCTTCCTGAACAAATTAAATTCTCATTGATGTTTCCAGGAAGTACTACCTTACTAAGATAAAGAACAAATTTTAAAAATAAATGAGACTGCCCAACTTCTGATAAATAGAGGACCAAAGAATCTAAGCATCTGGAAAATATAAATGTTGTACAAGGTATAGTTATTTTATATACAAGTATCATTTCCTGCCTGTTTTAAAATGTGAATAACTAAAATAATACTTAGCAAAGATTTTGCTTGCTAACATAGAGTAAAAATGCGGGTATCCACCCATTTTAGTAGCTATCTTTTAATATGACTTAAAGCTTTCTCTTAAGAATTTATATGCAACTCCATTGATTTTAGAAAGTATGCTTGTTAGTATGAACAAATGAAAAATGCTTGATGACCTACATAAAACTATAAGTTTTCAAATAACCATCTGATTATAAGTCACTAGGAAAAAATATGTTTTTATAAATGAACTAAATAATGTTTAACAATTCTAAGTGAGAAATAGAAATACAAAAATATTATTAAAAACAAAAGCATCTGTCTGCAATCATTGAGAACGAAGATAGTGACAAATTATATAGTCATAAACTTAGACAAGAAGTTGACCTTGTTCTGTGTTAAATTTGATCTACTTCTGATTCACCTTTTGATGTTTTCCTCTACAAGAATTAGTGAAGTCTAAGAGGGTGATAAGATTCAAGAGAAGGTGACAAGAGAGAAATTTCTGAGGCCAACAGGTGAAAAAAAAACAAACCAGAGCTGAAGAGCTACTTATAGATGAGACACGATTGGGTAAAATGGCTCTGTGGAGTTGCTGCTCAAGGAAAACTGGATCCTCCATGGCGACCATGGTTCAAATACCCAGCCCTGTTAGCCTGAAACACTCCAGACATGCATGCAAATGCCCAACAGCTCATGGGTGAGAGGATGGAGGAAGAGGATAATGACATGACTATAACCTGTAGTTGCTCATCTGTCTCTTCTCACTTCTCACCCACACCCTATCCTGAATAAATGAAAATATAAACTGAATCAGAAGTAGATCAAATTTAACACAGAACAACTTCAATGTCAAATTTTCTCAGTTATTGGGGTTGGCAGGTGGCATGGTGGTTAGGGCACTGGACGCCCACATGGCCAACAATGGTTTGAATCCTGGACCTGGAGAATTACTTTCCCTCTTCCTCTCTCTCTCTCCCTATCTCGCTCTGGGGAGCACATATGCCCTATAGCAACACTAAAAATAATAATAAATTAAATTAATAATTCTTAAAAAGTCTAGGGGCCGGCAGGCGGCATGGTGGTTAAGGATGCTGGATTCCCATATGGCAGGCCGCAGTTTGAGTCCCAGACCTGGCATCTTGCCTTCTCACTTTCCCTCTCTCTCTCACTCTCTCTCTGCTCAAATCAAAATAAATAAGATAAAGTTAAATAAAGTAATTCTTTAAAATAATATTCTCAATTCCTGCCTAGATTAAGACAATCTGGAATTGCAAGTGCTTTGACCATCTTTACTCTCTGCTAAAGATAACATCATGATATAATTCCAATTATCTCTATAATTTTTCTGATACAGTATCTGGCATTCCATAAAGGAAATAAAGTCATTATCACCTAAAAGCAACAGAAACTATAGTCGGCAGTACTAGATCTATACGGTACGTAGATAATAAAGTTTCAGAATTGGTTGTTAAAGTAAATATCACTGATACACTCAAGGAAATAAAAGACCAAAAATTCTAGAACAAAACAGAAATCACAAAAAGAGAGTCAAGTGAAACTGAAGAACTGAGAAATAAGTCCTAATACACAGTTTAATCAGCTGTGTTTGCACACAGATGAAAAATGAATTCATGCACCAAGACAGGTAAGAAAATATATACACAGACTAAACATACAAAATGATAGAAAATATAACAGGAATATAATTGATACCTGGATACAGTAAAAAAGGTCTAAAATATGTGTAACTTGAGTACCATTAAAAAAAAAGGAGAGAGAAAATGGGACAAATTCAATACTTTAAAGCAGACTGACTTAGAACTTTCCAAAACAAATTCAAAATATCAAATCCACAGACTTTAGAAGTGGTGAAAGTTTCAAACATAAAAATTAAGACTACATATAAGTCCATCATAGTAAAACTTCTAAAAATTACAGATACATAATATTTAAAGTAGCTGGGGAGTTGGGGAGATTGGGAGGTGATGATGACACTATGTTTAAGAAGTAACAAGTTAACTGAATTCCCAATAAAGATAACAGAAATAGGACCAGCGAGTGACATAATGGTTACATCACTGAACTCCCATGTAGTCGACCAGCAAATGACGTAATGGTTACATCACTGGACTCCCATGTAGTCGATCACAGTTCAGGTCCTGGACTTGGCTACTTAAAACTCACGCTGGGCATATGTGTGTGTATGCCCAAGACCCTGAGAGGAGAATAAAAGAGAAGAGACTGTAACATGGCGATCCCCCATTGGGAGTTATTTCTCACTTTCTGTCTCTGTCTCTTCAGTGAATGCACATGCACTATAGCAAAAATCTCTCTCTAAAAATAAAAAAAGAAGCCAGAAGGTAGTAGACTTATAATATCAAAAAGCTAAAGAAAAATAACTGCTGACTAGAAAAGATATCCTTTTGAATGGCAGGTGAATTAAAACTACATTCTGACCACAAAACTGAGATAATCTGTCATAAGCATATCCACACAGAAAGAAATATGAGTAACTGTACTTTAGAAAGAAAAAGCAATCTAGTAGAAGCTTGGGAATGTAGGAAGAAATAAAGGGCAAAGCAAATTATATAGGTAGAAAAGAATGTAAACATATAGCTAAGTCTAAAAACTCTAATAATTAGGTATTATGGGGCTTAAAATATATAAAGTTTAAAATAATATAGAGGGACCAGCATTTGGCATAATGGCTATGTCGCAGGACTCCCACGTAGTCGACCATGGTTTGATCCTGGACCCAGTGGCTTAAACTCACGCTGGGCGCATGTGCGTGAGTGCCCAAGATCCTGAGAGAAGAATGGAGGAGAAGGGATTGTGGCGTGGGCTTCTGCCCTGGGGGGTGATTTCTCGCTTTCTTTCTTTCTTTCTTTCTTTCTCTGTCTTTCTAGTGAACGCATGAGTCCTATAGCATAAGCCTCTCCAAAAAACATAATAATAATTAAAAAGTAAAATATATAGAAATACCAATGATACTATATAAATTGGAAAAAGAAATATAAGGAGATAAATTCCTTGCATTAACTGAGATGTCATAAAAGAACTAATTAATATTAGACTTCAATATTGAGAGTCTATAATTATTACAGGAACAGTTAAGACTGCGTGACCAACACAATTAAAGAAAAGCAAAGAAAGGCAAAAGAAACAATCTAGCTGAAAGAAAGCAAGAAGTCATAAAAGCAATCTAGAACAGGCAAGAAAAATAGAAAGCAAACGGCAAAATAAAAGACTTAATCCCAAGCATATCTAAGTAAGTACATTAGATGGAGGTTGACCAGAGTGCAAAAATATACTTTGAACACAAATAAAAGGCAACATTAATAATAATCACAAAAATCCCTAACTATAAATTGAGCTCATGTTTTGAGAAATTTTATTAATTATTATCTTTAAAACGTTTTCTAGGGGACCAGCAGTTAGCGTAATGGCTATGTCGCTGGACTCCCACGTAGTCGACCGCGGTTCGAGTCCCGGACCTGGCGACTTAAACTCACGCCGGGCGCGTGTGCGTGCGTGCCCAAGATCCCGAGAGGAGAATGGAGGAGAAGGGATTGCGGCGTGGCCATCCCCCCTGGGGGGTGATTTCCTGCTTTCTATCTCTCTGTCTCTCTCTGTCTGTCTGGCGAGCGCACGCGCCCTATAGCAAAAACCTCTCCAAAAAAAGAAAAAAAAAAAAACTTTTTCTACTGGGCACATGTACTCACCAGAGGAAGAGAGAGCAAGCAAGAAAGAGAGAACATGCACATACAAGCTACCAGGTCTGGGATTCAAACCATGGTCCGCCATGTGGGAGTCCAGCACCTTAACCACCACGCCACCTGCTGGCTACCATTGGGTTCATCTTAAGGCTAAGAAACCAAAAAACTGAAAGTAATAAGGAAAATATATAACAGAAAACTAAGAAATTGAAAGGAAAAAAGCTTATGTTTATGTTAGTATTAGAAAAGGTAAACTTTATAAAGGTGATAAAAAGTTCACTTCACCAGAAAAAATGTAATTATTCTGAATTTCTATGTACATAATACATAATCTCAAAATATATCATGCAAAAGTTAGAGGAAAACACAATAAAGAATTGGTTTTATTAAAAGATAAAATCAACAAACTATGCTTAACTACAAAAAAAAAGAGAGAGAGGTCTCACATAAAATCAGAAACAAAAGAGACATTACGATGGGAACCACAGGAACACAAAAGACCATTGCAGACTATTAACATGCATACACCAGCAAATCACCTCAACAAATATAAAACAGAAAGAAATGGAAATCCTAAATAGACCAATAATGAGTAAACAGATTAAGTAAGTATAAGTTGTCAGACAAAGAAAAATCCCAGGACTGTATGGCTTCACAGCTGAATATTTCGGTACTTTAAATGAAAAATTAACACCAGCTCTCAAACTTTTCCAGAAAATTGATGAGGGAATTCTCCCATACCCATTCTATGAGGCCAGCATTACTCTTGTACCAAAACCAGATAAGAACACAACAAAAACATGAAACCTCTGGGCCAGTAGCTTTGATAAACACAAATTCAAAATTTTGATTTTTAGAATTTTTTGCAATAGGGTGTATGCACTCGTTGAAGAGCCATGGCAGGGGGAGGGGGTGTGTGTGAAACACACCCCACACACACCAGGAAGGATGGCCATGCTGCCATCCCTTCTTCTCTGAGATTTCGGGCACGCACACACACCCACCTGGGCTTTTCAGGCAACTGAGTCCAGGACTCAAACTGCAGAGTTGGCCATGTGGAATCCAACGCATTAACCACCATGCCAAGGCAAATATTTCTAACAAAACACTAGCAAACTAAATCCAATAGCTTATTAACAAGATCATATACCATGACCAAGTCGGGCTTATCCCAGAGAGGCAAGGATGTTTTAATAAACACGAATCAATAAATGTGACACATCATATCAACATAATGAAAGACAAAAACCATATGATCATCTCAACAAACAAAGAGAAAGTATTTGACAAAATTGAACACCCCCTGATGTTAACAAATGAGGAATGGAAAGAACACACTTCACAAAAACAAAGGCTACAAATAATAAACCCATTATAAACATCACACCAAACAGAAACACTGGAAGTTTTTCCTTAGAAAACTGGAACAAGGACCAGCTGGGTGGTGTAGTGATTAAGACAGCTGGATACCGGGGCCAGCAGGTAGTATGATGGTTATGACACTGGACACTCCCACATGGCCAGCCAAGGTTCGAGTCCTGGACCTGGTGGTTTCCTTTCTCACTTTCCCTCTCTTTCTGTATCTCTCTCTGGTCAAATTAAAATAAAGGAATAAATAAAATTATTTGAAAAAAAAAAAGATAGCTGGATACCACACATTGACTGCACAGTTCAAGTCCCAGACTGGACAGCCCGGAAAACATTCCAGGTGTATGTTTTCATGCCCAGAAATCATGAAAGGAGAATGGAGAAGGGACTGCAATGTGACCATCTCTGCTGGAGGTGGGGAAGGGAGCTTCTGTTCTCTCTCTCCCCCCCCCTCTCAAGTGTACATGCCGTGTAGCAAATTAAAACAAAACAAAACGAAGCTGGAACAAGAACAAGACAATTAAGCCTTTTTGTCAGAACTACCATCTTTCAGTAATTCACTGAAATAATGAATGCAAGGGAAAAAGGAGAGGCACTTGATACATGTTCTCTGGTTCCTTTGGCAACATACATGCACATATACAAGAAAGGTGACATTGTGGTTGCCAAGGCAATGGGTACCCTTCAAAAAGGAAGGAACCACAAATGTTACCATGGCAACACTAGAAGAGTCTGCAGTGCTACCTAGCATACTGTGGGCACTGTTGTAAACAGCCAAGTTAAGGGCAAGATTCTTGCCAAGAGAATTAATGTGAGTATTAAGCATATTAAGCTTTCTAAGAGAGCAGAGATAGCATCCTAAAATGTGTGAAGGAAAATAACTAGAAAAAGGAAGCCACAGCGAAAGGTACCTGGGTTCAACTGAAGTGTCAGCCTGCTTCACCTTGAAAAGCACACTTTGTGAGAACCAAAGGAAAGGAGCCTGAGCTTCTGAAATCTATTCCCTAAAAATCCATGGCATAATAGGTGTTAAAAATAAATACTCTGGGGACTAGAAGATGGTGTAATGGCTACATCACTTAACTCCCATGTAATCAACCATGGTTCAAGTCCCAGACCTGGTGACTTAAAACTCATGCCAGGCGCATGTGAGTGTGTGCCCAAAATCCTGAGAGGAGAGAAGAGAGGAGATTGCGGGATGGCCATCATCCCGGGGGGATGAGGGTCATTTCTTGCTTTCTGTCTGTCTCTGGGGGTCATTTCTTGCTTTCTGTCTGTCTCTGAAGAGCGCACACTCCCTATGGCAAAAATCTCTCTAAAATAAATACATACATACCTACATACATATTGTGGACTATGAACAAATTGTCTTAATTGAGTACAATTGTGGTGTCCCCTCCCCAAAGCAAATTTTAATTGGGCTCAAATTCATTTTATAGTATGTGTTCAAATTTAGTGTTTTTCTAGCTGAAAGTTGTAAGGTAGTTTATTATGCAACAAATAAAACTCAATTAGAAAATGGGAAAAAATATAAAAATTTAAAATATAAGCTTAGAGCCCCAGGTAGAATTTGTGGTCAAGGTGCTGGACTCCCATATGGCTGGCCCAGGTTCAAGTTCTGGACACTGAGGGGCTTGTGTGTGCACACCCAGAATCTTGAGAGGAGAATGGAGGAGAAGGGATTGCGATGTGGCTAACCCCTTTAGGGGTGATTTCTCACTTTCTCTTTCTCTTGTCTCCCTCTCCCTCTCCCTCTCTCACTGGTGAGTGCATGTGCTCTATAGCAAAACTCACATTAAAAAACAAGTAAGCTTGGGACCAGCAGTTAGCATGATGGCTGTGTCACTGGGACTCCCATGTAGTTGACCGTGGTTCCAGTCCCGGACCTGGTGGCTTAAACTCTCGCTGGGTGTGTGTGCATGCATGACCAAGAACCCGAGAGGAGAATGGAGGAGAAGGGATTGAGGTGTGACCATACCCCAGGGGGTGATTTCTCGCTTTCTGTCTCTCTGTCTGTCTCTGTCTGTCTGGCAAGCGCATGCACCCTATAGCAAAAACTTCTCCAAAAAAAAAAAAAAAACAAGTTTTAATTCTCAACAAAAGTTCCATCAATTCAAGACACTTTTGTAAGCCATTTAGTCCATTTCTAAAGAACTGAGAGTCCTTCAAGATTAACTATGACAATGCTATCTTTGTTACATTATTTTTTAAATAATTTACTTAATTTTATTTATTACTATTTTTTAATTTGACCAGAGAGACAGGAAAAGTGAGAAGGTATGCCCCCAGGTCCAGGACTTGAACCACAGTCAGCCATGTGGGAGTTCAGTGCCTTAACCACCACACCATCTGCCAGTCCCCTTTGTTAAATTATTAACTGAAGAAAAATGGGTGCTCTTTAAAGATGTTTTTAAGAATTAGGAAACAAC
Organism: Tupaia tana; assembly: GCA_026018925.1. NCBI lineage: Eukaryota > Metazoa > Chordata > Mammalia > Scandentia > Tupaiidae > Tupaia > Tupaia tana. Next base: position 113,265,388 of record JAKSZU010000004.1, on the reverse strand, counting down.
AAAACAAAAAAAGCACAGCGAAATAGGAATGTAATGTGGATGCCTAATGATCTGCCACCAAAATGCTCACAAAGCAGCCCTTGTTTGGTGAGAGGAAAGAGCAGAAGGGTTGTGGTGATGGAGGACTCTCTAGTGAAGCTTTTTCTCTACTGGGACCTTTTTCTGCTAAAACTTCTGGTTATTCCCAAATCATTATCATAGCAAGCAGATTATCACTATCATTGTGTCCTTCCAAGAAGTCAACAAGCATCCTAGAAAAATTGTTGCCATGATCTTTGCTCTCAACTGGTCCACTCTTGTTTTGACTGGACCAGTCTCACCTGCTGGTAGCCATTGCTTTGACTGTCCTTTATCTTCAGAACAGTAAAGACTTGATAAAACTCTGTGAAGAAATGCTTTAGCATCTTTATTCTTCTTGTTTAAAATTCCATTAAAAGCTCTGTTCTTGTCTGCAACTGCTCAGCTTACAAAAGTTCTGGCCCCTATCAAGCAAGTTTGCTCAACTTTCATTTCAGTCAGAACTATGTAAGTTGAATCGCAATGTCCATGCTGTTGGTTATTGTTTCTTCTACTGGGTTGTCAGAATATTCATGACACTTTTTTCTATGTTTTTCAAAGGTAATTTATTTATACCAAAAAAAAGATTAATCAATGATATATTGCCCATTTTGTTCGTTAACCTTTTGCCATCTTTCAGTGAGCTTCATAATTTCTTGTTCATAGAAGAACCTGTCTTTATTGGAGACAAACAAGGTGCTGATTTATGGCCTCATTTAAACTAAACATTATACCCTGCAAAAAGTTTTGAATAGAGCAAAACAAGTGGAAGTCTGATGGCCAAGGTCAGGCAAGTATGGTGGGTGTGGCCATACATCCCGTCCCAGCCCCAAGAATTTTTGATTGGTGATCAATTTAGTGTGTGGTCTTCCAATGTCATAATGAAACATAATTCTTTTACACTGAGAGCTCTGGATACTTCTGGATAATGGATTTGTTCAAACAGTCCAACTGCCGACAGTACACATTCAGTATTGCTTTGACTATCCACTGTTCCATTCCTTGGTAGGAGCTCAAAAACAATACCTTTAAAATCCCACCACACTGAGAATGTAACCTTCCTTGATGAATTTCTGCTTTCAGTGTCATTTGAAGCAAATCATTAGCAAGGACCAAGACTGCACACCACATTGTTGTAAACAATCCACTTCTCATCTCAGGTATCGGTAGCTTCAACAAAGGATCATTTTCTCCCATCTAATGAACATGGTGCAGATGTTTACATGTACCCTCCATGAACTTCTTTGAGTTCATGAGGAACCCAAATATCGAGTTTGCTTATGTATCCCAGCTTCCTCAGGTGGACATGACTGCTGAAATGATGAGTGTCCAGTTTCTGCATCCTCTCATGTCATGTAACATGGGTTTGACTTGGTCAATCCCCTTATTTTGTTGTCTTCAACCTCGGTGGGCCTCCCTGACCAAGGAGCATTGTTGAGATCAAAATCACCAGGGCCAGTGGGCCCAGGGCGCCTGCGCCGGCGGGCCCAGGGTGCCTGCACCGGCTCTGCTCTGCATGTCCTGGCTGGAGGGCCGGCCCGGCCGGAGCTCTGCTCCGCGTGCCGCGGCCCGGACCGCCCGGCTCCTGCTGCCTCTCTGGTGCTGGGTGTGTCCCGCGCTCGGCGCCGATGCGGGCCAGAGGCGTGGATTGGCCGAGGTCGCCGTCCTTCCTTTCTTTGACTGGGTGGGTGGGCGGGAGGTGGCACTGGGATCCGCGCGCATTCGCGCGCTCAGGACTGGCATGTGGCCGCCGGGCCTGCGCGTGGCCGCTGGGCCTGCGTGCGGTGGCCGGGCCAGCGCGTGGTCGCCGGGCCTGTGCGTGGCCGCCGGACTTGCGCCTGCGCGTGGCCACCGGGCCTGTGCGTGGCCCCCGGGCCTGCACGTGGCCGCCGGACCTGCGCCTGCACGTGGCCGCCGGGCCTGCATGTGGCCGCCGGGCCTGTGCGTGGCCGCCGAGCCTGCGCCTGCGCATGGCTACCAGGCCTGCACCTGCGCGTGGCCGCCAAGCCTGCACGTGACCACCGGGCCTGCGCGTGGCCGCCGAGCCTGCGTGTGGCCCCTGAGCCAGCGAGTGGCCGCCAGGCCTGAGTGTGGCTGCCAGGCCTGCGCGTGGCTGCCGGGCCTGCGCCTGCACATGGCCACCGGGCCTACACGTGGCCTCTGGGCCTGCACCTGTGCGTGGCCGCTGGGCCTGTGCATGGCCGCCGGGCTGGCGCGTGACTGCCGGGCCTGTGCGTGGCTGCCAGGCCTGCACCTGCATGTGGCCGCTGGGCCTGCACATGGCCCCCAGACCTACGCATGGCAGCCGGGCCTGCACCTGCACCTGTGCGTGGCCGCCGGCCGCAAGCGGCAAACTGAAGCTGAAAACAAGAATTAAGAACTTGCAACTATAAGCAACAGAAAGAAACTTTAGCTGTCTTGGGCCAATTGAGAAATATATTGTATAGGAGGATTTTCTCTGCCTATGGACAGTGAGAAGATGATGGTTACCAGCCCTGCATTACCTCAGGGTAAAACAAGAACTACTCTACCATACTTAAGGAAGCCAGATACCCGAGGATGACTCACGTTGCAGATCCCCACAACACCATTCCCGGTAATCACAAGATGGATGCTGTGCCACATCAACTGATAACCATCTCTGCTCACCAGAACCGCTTTCCTGAAACTGTGTTCCATGGAGACTCACCTACAATTGCGGAACTGCATGAGACCCACCCTTAATCCAACCCTAAATAGAATCTGTGTTCCCTATTGTTGAAAACTTTATGAGCTGATAATTGAAAAAAAAAAAACTGAAAGAACTGGAGGGTATGATAGCAGGGATGGCAACTGCAGATGCTGGAGACAGTATGGGAGAGGTAATGGGAATGAGTAATAGAGGGCGGAAGGGAAGGATTCAGGGAACAAACAACACACAATAGACACAAAAATGAGAAGTTGTCTATTGATGATAATGTATATGGTAATGTCATTGTCTTGACTAATGTACACTGTACTCATGCTGGGAAAAACCATGTTGTACACTGTAAAGATGTACAATGATAAAAAAAAATCACCAGCATGGAATTTCATAAACCATCATTGGCAATGACATTTTTGCAGAACATTTTCACTGTAAACTGTACCCAATTTTTCACAAGCTTGATATGCGTTCTTTCCTTTACAGAAGTAAACAGTAAAATATGGCAAAAATGCAATTTGGTTTTCCATCTTCAACTTGTTGTAAAATCTCCAAAACTCAGTCAAATCACTAAATTTTTTTTTGAGAGAGGTTTTTCACTATAGCGCGTGTGCACTCACCAGACAGACAGAGAGAGACAGAAAGCGAGAAATCACCCCCCAGGGGGGATGGCCATGCCGCAATCCCTTCTCCTCCATTCTCCTCTCGGGATCTTGGGCACGCACGCACACGCGCCCAGCGCGGGTTTTAAGCCACCAGGTCTGGGATGCGAACCGTGGTCAACTACGTGGGAGTCCAGCGACATAGCCATTACGCTAACTACTGGTTCTCAATTTTTTTAGAATGAAACTAGAACTGTCAGCTGTCAAATGACATAGCAAAATCATAGATGCAAATGACTCTAGTACTTCCAAAAATGAACTAGTGTCATCTGTTGCAAAAACACATCATGACTTTTCTGACAACCCAATATTATTCATCAATCTTGTTTGAACCCAGCAAAAACAAGATTTTTTTTCCACTCACAAGTTCATGTGGATGATCTGTCACTGCAAGCATCATCTTTAACTTCATCTTCTCCCTTCTTAAGACAAGTTATCTATTAGTAAACTGCTGATTTCTCTGTAACTTATGGAATAATTTCCCTAAGTTTTTGTAAATGAAATGTGATTTTATCATTATTTCACCCACACTTCACTATAAGGTTGATACTTCTTACTCAAAATAAAGCAGAATCGATGCTGCTTTGAAGGGGCTCTTTTCTTTCCCTCATTCATTCATTAATTCATTTTAGATTTTTGCCATAAGGTGCACACACTTTGCCAGAGAGAGACAGAAAGAGAGTGAATGTGAGAAGTCACCACCCCCCAGGATGATGGCCATGCCACAATACCTTTTCTTCCAGTCTCCTCTTGGAATTGTGGGTACACATGCACACATGACCAGTGTGTTTTCCAAGCCCCTAGGTCTGAGACTTGAGCCATGGAGTCTACCATATAGAATCTAGTGCCTTAACCACCACACTACCTACTGGCCCTGTTAGGGGATCTTTTCAAACTGATGTCTTATCCTTCTTAGTACCTAAAACTAATTTCTATTCAGACATATTTTAACTAGTACAAATTTATTTTGGTGCAAAATAAAATGCATTACATGCATTTTCCATAAACTTTGAAAAGGCTTGTTGTAGTACTGGAAGTTCTAGTCATAGCAATTAGTGAAAGAAAAAAGTAATGGGCAACCAAATTAGAAAGAAGATCAAACTGTCCCTATCTACAGATGATATGATCTTATATACAGAAAAATCTAAAAAGTCCACCAAACATCTTTTAGACATGATAAATAAATTAGGTAAAGTTGCAGGACAGAAAATCAACATACAAAATTCACTAGCATTTATATACACCAATAATGAACTAGCTGAAAAAGAAATCAAGGCAGCCACAGAAATGAAAATATCCAGGAATACATTATAAACCAAGAAGATGAGGGATTTCTATGACAAAAACTTTAAAAACACTGTTATAGAAATTAGAGAATATTTTTAAAATGACAAGACACCCCATGCTCATGGATTAGAGAATAAATGATGTTAAAAGACCACACTAGCTAAAGCAACCTACAGATCAGTGTAACCCCTATATAATTTCCAATGATGAACCAGCTGGTGGCATGGTGGTTAAAGCAGCCAGATCTCACATGTACAACTGCTCAGTTCACCTCTCAGATCTGGCAGGTTGAAAAATGCTAGTACATGTGAATGTCTGCCCAAAATCCTGAGAGGAGAATGGAGAAAGGCTTTTAGTGTGGCCAGCCTCCTGCAAGTGCTTTCTCACTTTCCATCTCTTCTCCCTCTCTTTCTCCAACAAGCATCCTATAGTAAACTTCTTTTTTTAATTACCAATGACAGTCTTCAGAGAAGCTTTTAAAATTCTGAAATTTATACAGAACCACAGAAAACTCCAAAGAGCCAAAGCAATCCTGACCAAAAAAGAACAAAGCTGAACGCACCACACTACAACTTTAAAACATACTACAAAGTTATAGTAACCAAAACAGCAGGTTAGTTGTATAAACAGACCAATGGACCAAAATAGAAAACCCAGAAATAAATCCACATATATACAGCCAACTGATTTTCAACTTAGGCACAAAGAATATACACTGGGAAAAGGACAGTCTTCTCAATAAATAGTTCTGAGAAAACTAGATATACACATGCAAGAGAATAAAAAATTATCTTTATATCTTACCACATGCAAATAATCAATTCAAAATGGATTAAAGATCTAAATATAAGACCTGTAAATATGAAACTACAGGAAGAAAACACAGGAGAAATGCTCTGTGTGAATGAAAACTCAAAAACAGAAAACAAAAGCCACATCACAATCCCCTCTCAGTTCCATTCTCCCTTCAGGATTTTGAGCATGCAAGCACAAGCACGCAGTGTATTTTTCAAGCCACCAGGTCTAGGAACCTAACAGTGCAGTCAGCCATGTGAGATCCAGCCACCTTAGCCACAACTCTGGCTAGCCCTGTATTTTAGTTTTTAGAGAAAGAACTTGCCAATAATATTCTACAAGTTAATAGTTTGTTATAAGATGTTTAGCATTTGACAAAATTTTACTGGACTCAGGGGACGTTACAAAGAAGAGCAGTTAGCAGTCTTTTAGCTAACTGGGATCCTGGGCAAGTTATCTCACCTACTGAAGCTTCAGTTTCTTCATCTGTTTAACACAAAAGTGAAAAAGTATCAACATTAAAATAGGATCTACCTCACAGAATTATGAGAGTAAAGTATTCATAAGTTGTAAAGATTCAAATGCATCAGGCAGTTTTACTATTTTGCTTACATTAAGAATGTACTTACACAAACCCAGATGGTATAGCCTACCTATTATGCCATATGAGATAATCTTATCAAACAGCCATCGTACACGCAGTTCATCACTGACTGCAATATCCATTATTCATCATGCAACTGTATCATTCAGCCCAACACCTCATACAGAGTAAGTGCTTAAATCATCTTAACTAATATGACTACTAACATTCATATGTCATTAACATGTCTGGAAACTCATGTCTTGGATTTGTTTTCTGAACAATCATTATTCTTCAATACCTACATGGCACTTAATATATAAAAGGCACTGTTTGGGCCCTTTACCATTTTCATTCATTTAATACACAAGTTAATGAGATAAATACAAGGCTGGCCCTATAGTGCAGAGGTTAAGCACTGTCTTGAGGGACTGAATCCCACTCAGTTGACTGAAGTTCAAATCCCATCCCTGGGGGCTTAAAAAACATACTGAACATACTGTCCACGAGTGTGTGTGTGTGTGTGTGTGTGTGTGTGTGTGTGTGTGTATGTCTCTCCAGGATCCTGACAGGATGGAGAAATGGAGGAAAGGACTATGGCACTGTGGCATGACCAGGCTACTCTAGGGTGCTTTCTCTTTCTCAATCTTTCTCATGTGTACACATAAGCCATGTGGCATTTTTAAAAAGAGAGATAAATACTGTTATCATCATTCCCATGTTATAGATAAGGAAAGTGAAGTACTGAGAAGTAATTTTCTGAGTAAGTATGGAAGTTGAAACCTAAACTCAGAAATCTGGCTCCAAAGGCCAGGCTCTTTTATTCTGCATGTTGCCTATGTGCAATACTGAACTTAAAGTACTGAAATTCCTTTTCCTGAAATACTTTCTCAAACATAATGAACCACTTCCTGACTCCCTCCCTCATCCCAGGTCAGGTCACACCACGCAGTCATATATTCTCCTAACACCCTAACTCCTTCGGGGTGTTCATCAGGACTGTCACTGAAGGGCGTCTCCCTCCCCCACACAAGCTCCCTGACTGCAGTGACTGTGTCTGAGTACTACGGTCACCCTGGGATCTCCCGTGAGCATGGTGTTCGGCATTTGCTGGAGTAACATATTTATTAAGTATTAACAATTTGTCAGCTACAAGCAAATAAACTGATGACAATGGAAAATATAAATGAACAAATCATAAGCAAGAGCAGTAGTCCTATGAGAATAGAATGCCAAATCAAACGTGGCTAAATCAGTTTAAAAAGAACAAGTTTTCCCTGGGGCTTCAAAACATCAAGTGGTGTTGGGAAACAAAATGCTGAGTAACAATGGTATGGGGAAGATTATTTCTTTCCTAATACATTATTTAACAAATATAAACCTAGTTCAAATAAATGGTAAAAACTCAGGGATATGTTTTGTTCATTTGTTTTGTATTTTAACTAAGGATACAAGACAGTTTAAAGGCTTAGATGGTTCAGGGTTTATTGTAAGCCATAATCTACCTTGCTAAAATTTTCCTCTAATAGAGGAATTAACTCCTTTTTGTGACATTTCAAAGATAAAATTAAAGTGTTTCCTCCATGTGCCAGTGTTTTAAACATTTGAAGATGGCAATCAGATACCCCAGTAGATATCAGAACAGTATTTACAGAATAAACAGCCCCAGATATTTCAGCTGTTCACTGTCCTACTTCATTTTCATTTCCAAGCCCTCCTATTGTTATGGTTTTATTAAACTGTGGTTCCCAAAAGCAAACAGTACATTCCATACATACAGTGTGAGCAGAATAAAATTATCAGGTCTGCATACTATGTACCTTTCCTATTTCATTATGAATTATATTGACATGAGAATCTCTGTGGTACAGGGATACCGGTTTTGACAAAATAGTGTAAGTTCTTACCCTCAGTTGGCTGGCTTTCATTCTTTGCCACCTTAGTTAGTAATAAAAATATGCAAACAGGGGTCAGTAGTTGGCGTAATGGCTATGTCGCTGGACTACCATGTAGTTGACCGCGGTTAGTGTCCTGGACCCGGTGGCTTAAAACTCACGCCAGGTGAGTGTGTGTGCGTGCCCAAGATTCTGAGAGGAGAATGGTGGAGAAGGGATTGTGGCGTGGCCATCCCCTCTGGGGAGTGATTTCTCGCTTTCTGTCTCTCTGTCTTTCTGGTAAACACATGTGCCCTATAGCAAAAACCTCTCCAAAAAAAGAAAAAGGAAAAAAAATATATACAAGCAGGAATGTATACATTATAGCTTGCCTAACTGAAAAACTAAAAACATGTACTTACCACCCATGTTTGGCAACAGAAAAATACCAATGTCTTAAAAATCTCTTTTGCATCTTTTAAAATTCTTCCCTCTAACCCTTAAAACCCACAATCTACATCTTAACAATGTGCTCATTGTTCCTTACTTTTATGATTTTACTACTGTTTATTCCTAAACAATGTATTATTTAGTTTTGTCTGGCCTTTTGCCCCCAATTTCTCATTGTCCAATTCCTTAAATTTAAAAACTGCATCCTTTTGTAGTTAACATATTTTTTTAAAGAGAGTTTTTCTATAGGGCATGTGCACTCGCTAGAGAGAAAGACAAAAATCACCCACCCAGAGGGGATGGTCATGTGCTGCAATACCCTCTTCTCCATTCTCCTCTTGGGATTATAGGAATGCATGCACAAGTGCCTAGCGTGAGTTTAAGTTGCGAGGTTCAGGACTCGAACTGCAGTCAACTATGTGGGAGTCAAGTGATTTAACCCTTAACACCGTCTACTGGTCCCATGTATTTAACATATTTTTAACAAGCTCCCTCAAATGTTTTGTGCATTGAGGCAAGTATGTAAATAACTGATCCATCACCAATAAAAAGCATAGACAAAAGAGGCCAGACTGATATTCTACTCAGGCCAGAACAAGGTGTCAAGATAAGATGATAACCTCTCTTCCCAATAAAAAACGGGGTTAAGGAAAAGTTTAACATCTTACTGTATTTTCCTATGGATTTTATAAAAGGGTTTTTACATGTGTGTAATACCCTGAATTGATACCATAATATTTAAAGAGCACCCTAAGATAAACAAAAAATACCATTAAATAATAGGGCAATTACTGGGTCATCAGGAACGTCATGACACATTTTTGCATAGAAAACTATGTCATGACTTTCCCGACAACCTAATATATTTGGATTATTTCATTTCAATTTACTCATGCCTCATGTCTAAATATAATTATTTGGGAGTTGACTAGAGCCATTTTTGTCATAGGAAATTCATAACATAGAATTTCAGATTGAAAGAATTCAAAATAAAAATCATTACATATAAACTCAGATAAAATGTTTTTTAAAGACTTATTTTATTTAACTTTATTTATCTGACCAGAGAGGAACAGAGTGAGTAAATGAGTGAGTGAGTAAGTGAGTGAAAGAGAGAGAGGGGGATGAGTGAGTGATTGAGTGTGTGTGTGTGTGTGTGTGTGTGTGTGTGAGAGAGAGAGAGAGAGAGGAAAGGAAAGTGAGAAAGCAAACCGCCAGGTCCAGGACTCGAACTAAAGTCAGCCATGTGGGAGTCCAGCACCCTTAACCACCACGCCACCTGCCAACCCCCTCAGATAAAATATTAAGACAATGAAACCATGTCCCAGTTCATCAACTCAAGTGAAAGAGAATCCAATGTTACCAAGCTACTTCCAAGGCCTCCGAGGACTAGGGAAAACCTGTAGAAATCCCTCCTCCTCAAGCCATAGTAGCTAATGTAGCAACTGTTAGAAGCACATGTCACGGCAAAATAAAAATTAAGAAAACAAAAATAATTTTTAAGAGGTTTTTGCTTGAGGATGAATGTACTTGCCAAGGAGAGAAAGAGAGAGAGAGAGAGAGTGAAGGAAAGCAAGAAATCAAGCACAGGGGAGATGGCCATGTCACAATCCCTCCTCCTCTATCCTCCTCCAGGGATCTTGGGCACACACACACATGCTCAGCACTGAGTTCTGAGCTACCAGGTGTAGGACTCGAACTGCAGTTGGCCATGTGGAAGTCCAGTGATGTTAACTATTACACCATCTGCTGGCCCCAAGATTTGTTTTTAAATCAAGAAAAGTGAGGCTTTAAAAAAAAAAGTTGGGACATAAAGGACAAGTAGAAGAGTCAAAGATACCTACCTATATTTCAATATAAGAAACTAAAACTATTAAAGTCTACAAAGTAGATAATAGGGAGGTAAATTAAGAAATAAAGAGGGAAAGTCACAAATATGATGACTGCTTCATCATATGTGTAAATGTTCCCCAGTATCTATCTAATGGAATGCTTTGCATAGTGTAAGTAATCATATTTTTGGTCAGTGTCTTTTCCTCTAATACTTATGAAAAAAATTCCAAAGTTCTGTTACCATTGCTACTTCTATTATTTGAGATACCTAAATTTTACACCAGGGATCTCTTGAGAGATTCAGAATTTGTGACACATCATGTAAACAGTAAGATTCCTTTAAATTAATAAACATTTCCCTGCTTGAATATTTAAGTTTTAGGGACCAGCAGTTGGTGTAATGGCTATGTCACTGGATTCCCATGTAGTTGACTGTGACTCAAGTCCCGGACCTGGTGGCTTACACTCATGCCGGGCACGTGTGTGTGCATGCCCAAGATCCCGAGAGAATGGAGGAGAAGGGATTGCAGCATGGCCATCCCCCGGGAGGTGATTTCTTGCTTTCTGTCTCTGTGTCTCTCTCTGTCTTTCTGGCGAGCGCATGTGCCCTACAGCGAAAACCTCTCCAAAAAAAGAAAAAAAAAATTATGTTTTGCTTTTGGTAAGAATTATAACCATATAACCTTACATCCTTGTCTTCCAAAGACTCATTATGGCTAACCTAGAACTTCATAAATTCTGTGCCCAAAATAATTTAATACTTTCATCAATCTTTAAGTAGAATTGGTCACCCTTGAATCACAAATTAATGGAGTAGCAAAAGAAAAAAAAATAATAAGCCACATATATGGTATATATGCTGCAAATTTTATAGATGTTTCTTTTTTTTTTTTCCTTTGGAGAGGTTTTTGCTATAGGGCGTGTGTGCTCACCAGACAGACAGAGAGAGACATAGAGACAGAAAGCGAGAAATCATCCCCCAGGGAGGATGGTCATGCCACAATCCCTTCTCCTCCATTCTCCTCTTGGGATCTTGGGCATGCACGCACGCACATGCACCCGGCGTGAGTTTTAAGCTACCGGGTGCAGGACGCGAACCACGGTCGACTACGTGGGAGTCCAGCGACATAGCCATTACGCTAACTGCTGGTTCCCTATAGATGTTTCTTTACCCCATAATCTGGCCAGTAAACAAGCAGACTGGAACGTGTATTGCTGAAACAAAGTTAACAAGAAAAACATTAAGTTAATCTGCTTGCAGTCTGACAACAATCCATAAACAGAGCAGGATTACCAAAAACAAGTCAAAAGAACAGAGGTATTTCTAGTAATTAACAGCCTTAGAAAACATAATGAAGGACAGTCAAAATATATGAAAGAAAAAAAGTAGCAAAAGTCAACTTAGGTACCTATTCTATAAAGAAGTGTTTTATGACCTGGTTTACATTTTTATTTATTCAAGCTCATACATTTAAGTGTCAATCCCTTCAATTAAGTTGTATACAAAAATCAAGTTATTGGGATCAGCAGTTAGCGTAATGGCTATGTCTCTGGACTCCCACGTAGTTGACCGCGGTTCGCGTCCCGGACCCGGTGGCTTAAAACTCACGCAGGGCACATGTGCGTGCATGCCCAAGATCCCGAGAGGAGAATGCAGGAGAAGGGATTGCGGTATGGCCATCCCCCCTGGGGGGGTGATTTCTCGCTTTCTGTCTCTCTGTCTCTCTCCATCTGTCTGGCGAGCACACGCGCCCTATAGCGAAAACCTCTCCAAAAAAAAAAAAATCAAGTTATTCAATACACAACAGAATATAACTTCAGATTACACTCACCACATTATCAGGCAAGATAATCAAAACAGATTGATGCTTTCTAACGGTTGAACTTCTATGCCCTTTTTAACCTAATTTATAGGTAGAACTGTAGTAGAAATCATTACACTATCAAATGTTATATAAAGATCATGAGCAGTCTTTAAAAAGTTCATGGAAAGTGAATATTTAAAAAAAATTTGCATCAAAATAAACTCATTTTAACTCCATTTTTCTATGAACTTTTTGAAGTCCTCTTATATTCATTAGATCAAAGCAAAGCAGAAATAAGCTCATTCACACTCAATTTATTTACTTTAAAGTATCAACTAGTATATATAGAAATCCACATACAGATCACTTTTACAGTTCAAATGTCACTTGCTATGAAATAAATAATGGTGCACATGTAATGAAAACATCATTAACCAAATACAATCATGTTAAGAAGAAAATCTAAATGGTTATTAGTATTCTGATAATTTAAAGATTCTAATTAGTTGGGAGATACAAAGGTTTTTAATTTTCTCATTGCTTTTGAATCCCCACAACGGAAATGTGCCACTCCTGGAGTTAATGTACTACCAGATCTTGGATAAAGAATGTATTGCGGGACCAGCAATTGACATAATGTATATGTCACTGGATGCCCATGTAGTCAACCATGGTTTGAGTCCTGGACCCAGTGGCTTAAAATCATGCCGGGTGTGTGTGCATGTGTGCCCAAGATCCCAAGAGGAGAACAGAGGAGAAGGGACTGTGGCGTGGCCATCCCTCCTGGTGGGGGTGATTTCTCATTTTCTGTCTCTCTGTCTCTGTCTGTATTTCTGGCAAGCACATATGCCCAACAGAACAAACCTCTCCAAAAAAAAATATATATATATATACTGCTCAGGAATAGCAGGTGATATACTAGTTTACTAGTTTAAGGCACTGGATACCCACATAGCCAACCAAGGTTCACGCTTTAGATCTCGTGGCTTAAAACTCACACCAGGTATGTGTGTGTGCATACCCAAAGTCCCAAGAGGAGAATGGAGAATGGACTGTGGTGTGGCCATCACTGCTGGAGGTGATTTTTCACTTTCCCTCTCTCTGCCTCTGTCTCTGGTAAACGCATGTGCCCTATGGAATAAAACTTAAAAAGAAAAAAAAAACTAATAAAACAGAATGTATTGCTCTAGGTAGAGGAAGAAGAGTAGTTCTAGGACTGATGATATGCCAGATATTACAAGTAGATACTGGGCCAGCAGGTAGCATAGCAGTTAAGGCACTGGACTCCTACATGGCTGACCACAGTCCAAGTCAAAAACTGGCAGCTTGCTTTCTTACTTTCCCTCTCATTCTCTGTCTCTCCCTAGTCAAATTATAGAAATAAATAAATAAAATTTAAAGAACAAACAAAGGATAGATACTGGGGCCAACAGCTGGCATGGTGGTTAAGTCTCAGGATTTTGGGTACGTGAACTGAAGGTCAACTACATGAGAGTTAAGCCATGTAAACCATTATGCCATCTGATGGTCTCCCTTTCTTTTCTTTTTTAATTGCCAGAGAGCATATATGCTTGCCAGAGACAAATGGAGAGACAGGTGGGAGGAGAGAAAGAAGGAAAAAAGTATCCCCCAGTGGGGCATGGTTATGCCACAATCTGTTCTCCTCCGTTTCTCCTTCCTGTTGGAATTTAGGCCATGCATCCACACACCTGGTGTTTTTCAAGCCACCAGGGCTGGGATTCTAACAGTAGTCAGTCATGTAGAACCTGACTACCTCAACCAATAGGCTACAGGGTGTTACTAAAACATTATTTCTTAAAAATTTGAATTAAATTGGGGCCAGCAGGCAGCATGTTGGTAAGGGCACTGGACTCCCACATGGCCAATCGCAGTTCAACTCTCAGACCTGGCAGCTTGTTTTCTCACTTTCCTTCTCTCTGGTGAGTATATGTGCCCTATAACAAATTAAAAATAATAAGAAGAAAAAAATGATTCTTTAAAAAGTAATTATTTTTTTCCAGAGAGATTTTTCTCTTGTGCTTGTGCACTCACTAGAGAGACAGAGGGACAGGAAGAAAATGACAAATCACTCCCTGGGAGGATGGTCACACCACAACCCCTTCTCCTCCATTCTCCTCTCAGAATCTTGGGCATGCATGCACACACACCCAAAGTGAGGTCTAAGTCACCAGGTCCAGGATTTAAACTGCCATCAACCACATGGCAGGCCGGTGATGTAACCATTATGCCATTTGCTGGTCCCAAAATAAAATTAAGTTTTAACTGGACATTAAATTTATTAATAAATAAAGTAGCTACTGTTAAGCATATTAGAATATTTTAGGAAAGTATTAGCCAATAGTAAAAAGAAATTACTGAACAAAATATCAAGCATTAAGAAATATATAATTAAAGTTATGGTAATCCCTTTAACTAGTTACTAAATGTAACTATGGAACAAATACTGGCCACACAATTTTGTTGTTTTTCTTGGTTTTTTGAGATTTTTTTTTTTTTTTTTTTTTTTTTTTTTTTTTTTTTTTTTTTGCTATAGGGTGCATGCACTCATCAGAGAGACAGAGAGAGACTGAGACAGAAAGCAAGAAATTATCCCCCCAAACACTATGGCCACACCACAATCCCTCCCCTTTCATTCTCCTCTTAGGATTTTGGGCATGCACACACACATGTCCAGCGTGAGTTATAAGCCACCAAGTCTGGAATTTGAACCACAGTTGGCCATGTGGGAGTCCAGTATCTCAACCACCATGCCACCTGCAGGCCCTACACATGTTTTAATACACAATATTATTTTCATAAATCTTCTGTCACAAAAAGCCTAGCTTGCCAACTATTAAGTAACTTGTTTTGTTTTTTAAAGAATTTTGGGACCAGCAGTTAGCGTAATTGCTATGTCACTGGACTCCCACATAGTCCACTGCGGTTCAAGTCCCAGACCCGGTGGCTTAAACTCATACCAACCACGAGTGCCTGCGTGCCCAAGATCCTGAGAGGAGAATGGAGGAGAAGGGATTGTGGCGTGGTCATCTTCCCTGGGGGGTGATTTCTCGCTTTCTATCTCTCTGTCTCTGTCTGTCTGTCTGGCAAGTGTACACACCCTGTAGCGAAAACCTCTCAAAAAAATTTTTTTTAAATATTTTATTTAACTAACTTTATTTATTTATTTATTTATTTATTTATTTATTTATTTTAATTTGACCAGAAAGAGAGAGAGAGAGAGAGAGGGAAAGTGAGAAAGCAACTTGCCAAGTCCAGGACTCGAACCACAGTAGGTCATGTGGGAGTCCAGCATCCTTAACCACCACACCACCTGCCAACCCCAGTAACTTGTTTCATTAACTCTTGGGCTTGACTATAATTAGTTGGCAAATTCAGAAAAGAAAATAACCAAAAGGCAAATACTTGTCATTATGCAAATAAAACAGCTGACTGACAGCCTCTAATTATTTTTTTTATCCAGTTGCTATGTTGTGAAGTAGACAGACGCAAGCTCTGAATTTTATAAAGGAAGGGATATTAAATGGTGAAGTGTTAATCCTTGCAGTTTTTAGTTTTACACAATTTGAACCGAATATGTATATTGGCCAACAAAATATTTTAAAACATTATTTTTGGTCCTATATCAGACTTTGGCTACATTTTAAGCAAAACCAAACCATACATTTTTGAGATAACAGAGTCTTTAGAGTTCACCAAATAAAACCCTGACAGCATTGAGGGTCACAAAAATTAAATGACTCCTTCACCATTCTAAAGTCATCCCGGTTGTTGTGGCTGACATTACAGGATTCTTGCACTTTTATTCTAGTAAACACTCATTATTAAGCTATTTCTCTCACAGTACTAACTCCATAATAATATTTCTGGTCCCTCAATATAGGTGTTAGTAAAATAACTATGAATAGTATTAGAGGGTCATTCAAAGGGTCTTTCTGGAAAAAAAACTTGTCAATTTTGAGAGGCATTTCAAGGGGACCATGGTCCCTCAGAGGGTCAAAGATGCATAGTTGAGTTAATGGAATTTTGGTCTCACCATTTGGTCATATGGAAATGAATAAAAGTGTAAAAATGTTGATGCCAATGCCTACTTCTCATTTAACCAGGTAATTCTGAGAGAAACCTAGTGAATTATTTTTATTCTTTAAAATCTAGGTTTGAAATAATACCACCAAAATTAGATCTGTAATTTTATAATTGAAAAATCCATTATAAGCATTACTTTATATTTAACTTATCTACTAAAATTATTTTTTAAATTAAGGAAAACTTAGAAAAAGTTTCTCTTTGTTTCAAAGCAATTTATTAGTAAAATTTTCAAATCTGAAACCATTTTTTACTTTTGCATTTCTGCCCAGCAATCTGGAAATAATAATAGCTCATAAAAAAGTACCAATTATTTTTCAAATTAAAACTTCTCATAATAGTGCATCATTACACTACTGCCTATTTCCTAACTTTCAACAAAATTACAGGTGAGAACAGAAATCAAAACTTAACTTAAACCATATTAAGGTGAGAGCAAGCTTAGACTACATGATACTTTATCATTCACTGACCAGAAAAAGTGAAAGATTCTAAGGATGTATTGTCATTTCAAAGTAAAATGAGACACAATATACAAATCAGCCACAAACTGAACATCAAAAAAAGTACAGACTTAAAGATGTGACTATTCACACTTAAAGTGGTCCACACCCATCAGGATGGATTCACTTAGAAAAAAATCATTTGATTACAGGGAATACATGTACTATTAACAGCTATACTAAATAAATATGTGTAGGTGTTAAAAGCAGGACTAATGGAACTTCAATTCACTAGCATTCATGTCTTCTCACGTCACTAATTCTTCTTAAAATCTGACTGAAATCACTAAGCAAACTGCACAACATGCTTACCCACCACCATGTTTTCATTCTAACAAGCATTTACTCAAGTGATGCCCCTCTGCCCACAAACTCTCCTCCGGTTTACAACTCAGATCTGCTGGGAGGCGTACCATTTCCTTGGCACTATTCTCAAATTACCATCCATACTGAATTTGTGTATCTGCCTTCTTCACTAAATTGTGATGCCTTATGAGAAAAAAATGGACCCAGCCCTTAGTGTGGTGGTTAAGGAGGATGGATCCCACATAGACAACTGTGCAGTTGGACTCCCAGACCTGGAGCCTTGAAAAACACACAGGCACATGTGCCCAAAATCCTGAGAGGAGAAATGGAGAAGGGATTCTGCATGACCAGCCCCCATGGGGGAATACTTTTCTCTCTCTTCCTACCCACCCCCCCACACATACCCTCTAGCAAATTTAAAAAGAAAGCAAGAAAAAAAAAAGGCCTTATTTAACTTTAGCTCCTAATTGCTTAGGAATGTACACTTATCACAGGAGACATTCAAAAAGACCTGTTCTTTACTTAAAAAGTCATGACCAGAACACCACCACATAAATCAGATGAAGTAGAATCAACTGCATGAGCTAGTTTGTAACACAGAGGTTCTTTGCCCCTATTTAAAAGTTTTAGGGGTCACACAAGGAAGAAAAAACCGCCTCTTGCATCACTGTGTATTAAACAAACATACAAATGAGACGCCTCGCCTACAATTACTTGTTAATAAATTGTTATCAAGGTGAATTATCAACACACAGGAGACAACCTCCCTCCTTCAACAACAGTAAGCATTCTCCAAGGTTTTCCCCTTCAAAATTGTAACTCTTTGGGACTTTTCTCTATCTCTGGTTTTGCTTATTCCACCCCTGTATGTGAAGAATCCTCAAGAGAAAAGCAGTGACAGTAACAAAACACCCACATTCAAAACAGAATGAAACTTTTACCAAAAGCAGAATTATTCACATTGATAATCTTCTCCACTACTAAACAGAGATAAAATTATGAAACAGAAAAGACTTATTTAAATTTAAAAATACTGAATGATTCAAGATGTTTCCATTAGTATGGAATCTATTCATCTTAACCCCCAAGTCCATAATCTAACCATTAAACTCACTATATATACTACTTACTATATGTCCCTAGAAACAGCCAGGGAAGTACATAACTTTTTATCCTATTGGTTTAGTGATAAGTTTCCAATGAGATAAGGGAGATTAAACTCTGACATGAAGATGGAGACAGTGCCTAATTTTGAAGCTTTAAAAGGATAAAATGAGGGGGATTCAATGTTAGCACTAACCTCAGCTCTCAGCTTCTTTTTCAAAGAAAGATATTTTGCTTGAAGTAGAGCTCACTTTAGATATGACAAAAAATATTTTTTAATTAAAAAAAATTTAAGTATTTTAAAAACCTTAAAACTTTATTATAAGGTACTATAAGCTGAGAACTTTGGGGATCTTAGTAAGAGCACTGAACAGTTACCGAAGTAAACTTGATTTCTCATACTCATTCAAATGCCTGTAAAGACATTTTCTTTGTAACATCAAAGATGGTCATTTAACTAAAGCCTCACTTTCTTCCTCTTTTTTTTTGGAGAGGTTTTTGCTATAGGGAGCGTGCGCTTGCCAGACAGACAGAGAGAGACACAGAGACAGAAAGCGAGAAATCACCCCCCAGGGGGGATGGTCACACCGCAATCCCTTCTCCTCCATTCTCCTCTCGGGATCTTGGGCACGCACGCACATGCACCCGGCATGAGTTTTAAGCCACCGGGTCCAGGACACAAACCGCGGTCGACTACATGGGAGTCCAGTGACATAGCCATTACACTAACTGCTGGTTCCCTCTTTTTTTCAAATTTGAAAGAAATGGAAATGGCAATATCATAAAATAAAGTACCCACACTTTGTATCACATACAATGGTTAAAGTTCATCAAGGTAAGATTTGATAATAATGCCCAACTCAAAGAGTTAACATTAGGACATCAAGGCAAATTTTGTTTAAAAAAAATTCTGTAACCCTTCAAAAAATCATTGATTTAAGTGTTTAAATGCATTACCTAGAAAAACAGACTTCCCAAATTCTTTAAGAATATAAAGACAAAAGATGATTTAATATATAAGGAGTGTAAAATGAGAGACTCCAAAAACCAATAACCTCTTAAAGATCTCTGAAAATCTCAATCCTCACAACATGTAAATATTTAGACATCAACAGCATACCATCCTTGCCCCTGTAAGAACACACCACTACCACCAGCTATCCAATGAAACTCTACAATCTTTACCCAAAATATGGAACACCTAAAAAGGAACACCCTTTAAATCCCAAGGCTCCAAAGTTAACCAGGGGAAAAGAGGGAGCCAGAACAGTAATATTCTTACCCTGCCCTTGGGCAACAGGTAACCTGGGATACAGCTCCTTTCCCACTCAGTGAGCTCTGAAAGCTGTCGTTTGCTTCTGTTTTTTTTTTTTTTTTAATTTATGTATTAATTAATTTATTTATTTTTGGTTTTCTTTCTTTACATTCATTCATTCACTGTACATCATTGCAGCATACAAAATGAGATTTTTCCATTCAGAATACACTGTATAGTGGCTCAATCAAGCACATCAACATATGTGTTATTGTCAACAAATAATTTTCCATTTCTTGTTTCCTGTATATTTTGCCTTTTTTCCCATCCTTGATTCTCTATCTCACCCTCTGCCATCTCCCACCCTCCTCCCACACTGTGTCTGGTATCTATTGTTGTTTTCTATGCCTCCCCCATTTTATTGTTTCACTAAATATCTTAATGAGTCTAAATATTTTCAATAGCAAGCACAGCTGATGTATACATATCCATGAACACAAGTCTGACTTTAGGCATAAACCTCAGTGAATAGAATGAACATACTATAAAGTAGCACCTAGCTAGGGCTATATAGCTTACTGCAGTCATCAAATAGGTATTTTTAATGCTTTTACTTTTTTTTTTCTTCTGAAAAAAAATTTTTTTATTAATTTACATTCATTCCCTGAGCATCATCACAACATACTAAATGTGGTTTCCCATCTAGTGCTGTTTTCTTCTAAGCTTTGTTGTTCAGTTTTAAGAATTTTTGTCCTGTCTTCAGCTGTCAATAGATTCATGTATGTACTATTTGAACAGAATACTAACCTGTTTCTAGGCTTCAAGTTTCAAGGAAATATCCTTACCAGTTCAAACTGCTTTTCTTGAAACCATCAGCTGAACTTGCTACTGAAAGTAGTTATTTATTTATGATATTGTGTGATCAACGAAATGTTGGGGGAAAAGGAATTGAAGACAACTGTAGACAGCAGAGATAGTGTAATAAGAGAGTGGAATAGGGCAGAGGGTCAGACATGGGGTAAGAAACATATATATATGAAAGTAGAAATGGAATATTATGGATGATAACATGCATGATTAAGCCACTATGCAGTTTATTCTAGATGTCATTTGCTTTTGATCTGAGTTTCCTGGACCTCTGATCATTTCCTTTTTTGCTCACCTGAATTCTTTCTCCTCAAATGCCTGACCTTATTTCTCACCTCTAATGCAACAACCTTCACTTATATTACTAGTAAAGCACAACAAGGATTTCTGTGTTACCATCCAGTTTCAAAGCTTCAGGTCTTGTGTATGGCACCTGAATTGGCACTAGAGTTAGTCTAATTTTGTTTATATTTGGATATTGTTTGTATCTTATTAACTCTGATAGTTGAAGAAAGAGTAAGGAAACAACTAAAACACAAATTGCCCAACTTTTTATTAAAAACAGCATTGGTGGGGCCGGCAGGCAGCATGGTGGTTAAGAGTGCTGGACTCCCACGTGGCTGACCGTGGTCTGAGTCCTGGACCTCGCAGTTTGCTCGTTTTTCTCTCTCTCGCTCTCTCTCTCTCTCTCTCTTGCTCTGTCCCTCTCTGGTCAAATTTTTAAAAAATAAGTAAATAAATAAAGTTAAATAATTCTTAAAAAAAAAAACAGCTTTGGTACAACCTTGGTAAAATCAGAAATAAAGCAAACTGTAGGTGCCCTTTAAGTATTTCATTTAGTAAAGCTAATTTTATCCCTAATTAACCATAATCCAGTTGGGGAAATAGCATACCAGGTCAGGGGGTTGTCTTAGGGAACTTTAAGTCACCACTAGCTAACTATGGCCCTAGGATTCATCTACAAAGCATCTAATAAGGGAAGTAAAAGTTGATGAAAAACCTCTGGTTATATATAGAATTTGATACTTTTTAAGGTTTTTGCCATAGGGCGCATGTACTTGCCAGAGACAGACAGATAGTGAGAAGGAAAAGAGAAATAATCTCCCAGATGGATGGCCACGCCTTAATTTCTCCTCCATTCTTTTCTTGGAATTTTGGGCACACATGCACGTGCACCCGACATGATTTTCAAGCCACCAGATCCAGGTCTTGAACCACAGTCAGCCATGTGGGAGTCCAGCACCTTAACCGCCATGCCATCTGCTGGCCCCTAGAACTTGATCATTATGGGACAACCTGATGGACAAACCACATCTACATAAAAATCTTCTACAAAATGGATTATAACAACTATGTTTAAAGAACCTTAGAGATAAGCTGACTGTGTATGGGAATTAATGGGAATACAAATTTTAAAATATTTCAGCATTATCATGGCAGATCAGACACAAGGTATCCTGAGAAAACCTTGCTCAGAAACTATATTGTACTCCAAAAGAATATTTTATCTATTTTTCTTTAAGAATTGTAAGTTGAATTATTTGATATCTACCTAATTTTATCTTTAACTTAGATGGTCTTAATATTAAAAAAAATTAAAGGCTTCTATTTTGTACATCAATAGAAATCACACCTAAGAATTTATTCAACTAGATGACTGTTAAATTCCCAAATACACCCAAGCTAATCATTGAGACTACTACTACAATGTCTCCTTGGGCTGGGGGTGGGGTAAGGTTGATAACCTATTACACTGCAGTGCTGGAAGCCGCGTGCCGACTGCCATTCAAACCCTCAGTGGGGAAATGGCAGTTCACCGACGGTGTGCGTGTCCCCCGGCTCCTAACGAAAGGAGAGATGGGTAAGGGGTCTACACATGAGAAGACCTTGTTAGGGGTGCTTCTCTCTCTCCTTTGCCGTCTTTCTCCCGCTTTTCTGTACATGCATGTGTTCCCTAACACGAGTAAAAATAAACGTTTTTAGAAAAGTTTCTCTGGAGGGGATCCTACCTTTGGCCCTGAGCTCTCCAAATCAGAACAGCCTAAAAATATTCATAGTATCATGGAAGCAGCTGTGACAGACAAGAAGTCTGTACAATATACAAAAACTACTCTACTGTTTGACAATATTTTTCCTTTTGACTGCCTTGTCTTAAATTTGAGAATATCAATTTCAAATAGATATGAACTTCAGTAGTATGGTTCTGCAACCATATAAAAAATCAATTTGAAGCTAACAGTTTGACAATTATAATAAAACAATTCTAATCCTCAGGAGACCTTTCCCTTCTATTATTGACTAATGAGAAATTGCTACTCTTCTAATAAATACTATCGGGGCATGAAGTAGCCAACTAAAATCTACCACTGCTTTAAAAAAGGAGTAACTGGTGGTGGTGGGGCTAGCATAGTAACAAAATTTAAAAAACAGTAAGTAGGACAGCCCCAGAGAAAGAGTATGCTATTTCCTTTACAATGTCAAACGTTTAGTTAACATATCTTTGTATGCCCAAAGCCTTTCTTAATTATCTCCAAATTTTATAAAGAAAACTTGCTTTTGTAAAAGCATGAAATTAAAAAAAGGGGGGTCATAAACATCCCTTAATGGTGCTTTTTCTTTCGTGAGTAATGGCAAATTTTCAGATTGGTAAGCATAAGGCTGTACCCACACATGAACCATCTAAAATGCTTCTGATTTTACCAACTCCTTCTCTATAATCCCCTCCCACCCAAAAGATTATTGTGTAGACTTCACCAGAACCGAGGGATGCTCATAAACTGGCTTAAGTACAAATCCTATAACTTAACATAGACATTTTTACTTCAAATGAGGATTGGCTATTACAAAAACAACAAATTAATAAAACATGAAGTCTTTCATAAATCAAAACCAAATTTTCCCCTGGGTAAGTAGTACCTGAAATGTTAAACATGGAAAGATTTTATAGGAGGCCAAGTTTCAAAATGTATTCATAAAATTGAGATAAAGCTTATATTAAATACTCAACCACTAATGTTGAGCTCAAAATAAGTCAATTTATAAACAACTTATAATAATATTCCCTAATTTCCCATCCTACACTTTTATTAAAGTATTTTTAAACTCACTCAAGTGAAGTAATGTAAACCGGGCTGCCAGTACCTTCGCATCTTCTAAGGTAGTACAAAGTTTGTCTGGCATGAAGTAACTCTGGGATCCATTGGCGATAGTAGGAATAACTATTTTGTATACCGAGTACTGTCCCATCTTGACTTGTTGTTGAATACAAATAGTATTCTAGTGGTGCCCAATTATTCTTATTGCAGTAATAATCCAAATGCATTACTGCAGAATTAAAATGACTGGATTTTAGAGAATACATACTAATTGGAGTAAGCTTTGTTCCAGGAAAAAATGGGTAAGTGCATCTTTCAATCTCAGGGGGGCTTGGGCTATGCTGACCATTGAGACAAGTGACAAGAGTTGGAGGCTTGCCTAGAGTTTTGGGGTGGCTATCTTCTTTGTTAGCAAACACAATCAGGTTTTCAGAAATGGGGCTAATCTGACCATTAAGATGTTGTCTCCACGTGTTCTCTTTATTTACTGGTTTTGCCAGCGTTACCTCGATACTTGTTCCATCAATGTGCTTCCCATTCATTACAGACATAGCAGCCACTGCATCTTCTCGGTTGAAAAAATGAACAAAAGCATAATTTCTGAGTTTCTTTACTCGTTCAACTGTACCAGGCTTGAATTTATTGAACTCCACTTTAATCACTTCCTCTGTAGTTGAGATCATTAAGTTTCTGACATACAGAACTTTAACCCTTTGCATGGTTTCCTCATCGACCTTTTTTTCTGGGTCAGCCCAATCTACCTGAATGGTGTGACCCCACAGCTGGAATGTGCCTATAAAAGGGAATAAACTAATTTAAACAGAATTAAAATACAGAAAAAAAGTTAAAATTTTTAAATAAAATTGTTTCTCTAAAGAAGCAGAAACTTGAATACCTATCAATATATTAAGTTTTGATTCCTAGGCCCATGGAAATTTTCACTAAAACAAACGTAACCCGAACTTACGGTGGAATTTAAGAGACAACAGGAAAAAATTCACTTCAGAGATTGACCTTTATTACAAGAATGGAGTGTTATCCTTTCCATTTTTAAGTAAGTTATCAGTAAATGACCATAAATACAACTCACTTTTAGGAACAATCTTATTTCTTAGAATCATTTGATTAGCTTTACTTCCTTACTCAAACCTTTACACCTTTTAAGTGGTATTAGAACTTTTCTATTATTGGCTTATGATGTGCTGTCATGTTTCCATATTTATAATGAGGTTATTATGGAAAAATAACCTTTAAAAGGATCAGTTTACCTGGAATTAGTTTTCTTCTAGCCATAGCAGCAGCTCTGTGAGATTCATATTCAACAAATGCAAAACCACGATTTTTGTTCTTATCAGTTGCACTTAGATAAACAATTACATCTACAACTCCTTCTGTAACTTTTTTCATTTCATCTAAAATTTCTTCTTTCTTCTTTTCCTTGGAAATAGCTCCAATAAATAATCTGCAATTATCCAAGCTTACATACACACCAATAAACTTCCCTGGCTGGATCTCGTAATTATTAAGAATTCTGATGGCTAACTGGGCTTCTTCTTTTGTAGTGTACATCACAAAAGCATAACCTCGATTTTCACCACTAAATTCCATCATAAGTCAAAATTCATATATCTTCCCAGCTCTCTCAAATACTGGGACTAACTCATCTTCATACATATCACAAGGTATTTTTCCTACGAAAACTTCACAGCCTCTAGGTGGAGGTGGACCTTCCCAACCTGAAAGACAAAAACAAATACATTTTAATAAGATATGAATATTAATTATCCAGTTTTTCATTCAATCTCCTGTGAGCCTACATGCCATGCACTATTCTAGGTGTTAGGGATACAACAGTGTAAAAATAAACCCCTTTCCCTCATGAAGGTTATATTTGATAGAGACGGGAGATTATAAATGAGGGGTAAGTGCTATGAAGAGAAATCAAGCCAAAGAAGGGTTTACACTTTAATGGAGTGGTCAAGTAAATCTCTGACCTGAATGAAATGAAAATATAAGCCATGAAGATTACCTTGCAGATGAGCATTCAGAAGAAGGAAAAGCAAGAGCTTTGGAAGTTAGAGTGGCACAGAGTTCAGAGACACCTGTGTGACTGTGTGACTAACGTGTTCTAGGAGAAGGAGGAAAAACAGCAAGTAACTCAGCCACTGAGGTAACGACAAGCCGCCTTCCCTGTGCACTGCCCCCCTCCCGCGGGACGTGTGGGCGGTGACGCAGGGTCGCCGTCGGCACTGGGCACTGCGGGGCACCGCGGCTGTCACCGAGAGACTGAACTTTCCTAACAGACAAGGCGGAGCTCTGGCCGTGTATGTCGTCCGGGGAAGGAAGCTTTGGTTTTCATCACGCGATTTCATAAACATTCTCACTGAACGTTTCATCATCAGGTCTCGAAGCTCCGTGCTTCGAGGGCCATTCTCCAGGGGCTGTGAGCCTCACTCCTGTCCTGCCCTGGTGGATGAGGGCAGTCAGACTGGGTAAATGCCCTGCAGGGTTTGGACCACGGGGCTGGAGAAGCGATCCCAGCTCTGTCTCCCCTGGACCCAACTGCTCTGCCCAGCATGTGTGCAGGGGTGGATGGCAGTGCTGCAGGGGTCAGGGCAGGCCAGCTTGGCCTCGTGTTTTCTGTCCATTCAGCAGAGAACAGTCCGGAATGCCAGCTGGCTGTCTGAGGGTAGTGCTTTTTGTTATTCCCTTTGCTTTTTTTCTTCTCTTTCACTTCTGTTTTTTCATTCTTGTCTTTTTTCTTTCCCCAGTTTTCCCTCCCTTTTTGTAGCTTGGGCATGCTAATTGATCAGTGACATTAAAAGAAATTTCCATTTCCCCCACAGGGAAAAGTTTTGGGGTAGAATGTAATAAGGACAGTAAAGGGTGATTGCCAAACATGGCAGCCACAATTGTCCTTGGCTTCTTACAACTCAGTGCTTTATATAGTCTTGGTACTTTATGTCGTAAACTTAAACACTGTTGCTAAATTTTGTCTTAGGAACTGCAACCATGAATGAAGAAAATATAGAAGGCACAAATGGATGCAGTAAAGTTCGAACTGGGACTCAGAATGAAGCAGCCTTACTTGCTTTGATGGAAAAGACTAGATACAACATGGTTCAAGAAAATGGGCAAAGGAAATTCGGTGGTCCTTCTCCAGGTGTGGATTTGTTCATGTTCTTTGAAATGAAGTCTTTTATGTAGTCTCTGCATTACACCCAAAGTGTCCCAAACCATAATTCTTACCTTATAACTGCACTAAGACCTCAGCAGTCGTTTTTACTGTTGTGAAGGGAAAGAGGTCGATTAAGATGTTAATGCATCTCAGCTCTTTCAGTTTTTCACCTGTGCTCTTGATTTAAGAAGCAGTTCAGTTGGGCTGGGTTGAGAAAGAAGTCAGCATTAGGACATTTGGGGGAAAGCTCTCTGGGTGTAAAAGGGGAGTTCCTGTGGGGAGGAACTTGAGAAAGCAGTAAGTATCTAATAAACGAGATGCAAACAGATAATCAGATATGATGTTTTTACCTTTGTACTAATAACCAGTGTGATTCTTTTGCTAAAAACCTTGGGATTTACTTCACCACACAAACGGAAAGTCCAGGGCAAAGACCTTCAGACAGAACTGCGCTTTGCAGGTACAAGGCACAGCAAAAGAGCCCACACTGCAAAACCAGGGAGAAAAGCTAGACATGTAATGAGCAGCCACATCATGGTGCCCTGTGGAAGAGGTAAGTTAGGGACATTAGCATTTACATTTTTATTTTCTTCTTTTTTTGAAAGAGCCAGTGAGACAGAAGCAAGAAATTACCTCCAAGGGGATGGTCACACCACAATCCCTTCTCCTCCATTCTCCTCTTGGGATCTCCAGCACGCACACGCATGCTCCCAGCACGAGTTTCAAGCCGCTGGGTCCAGGATTCAAACATGGCTGACCACATAGGAGTCCAGCGCCTTAAACACTACACTACTTGCTGACCCCTAGCATGCATTCTTAATTAAATGAGGGAGCACTGGAGCAATAGGACATTTCAGTTTAAGAGGACCCTTTGGCTGTGGTGCTGGGAAATAGGCAGAGGGCCAGGTGCTAGCTGTGGGAAGACCACTACTACAAGCCAGGTGAGAGCCACTGGGGGCATGGCCCAAGGGGGGCAATGGAGAAGATAAGCAGTAGTCTTCTGAGATGTAGTTTGAGGATACATCCAATTTGCCAACATGTTGTATATGGAGTGTGAGATAAGCAGAAAAGTGAAGGATGACACCAGACTTTTGACTAGAAAAATGAAAAGTGAGCAACAAGAAATGCTGAATAGAACAAGATTTTAGAGGTAAGATCAAAATTCAGATTTAGACGTGTAATAGTTACCAGAGGTTGGGACCAGCAGTTGATGTAATGGCTACGTTGCTGGACTCCCACATAGTTGACCGCAATTCGAGTCCCGGACTGGTGGCTTAAACTCACATTGGGCATGTGTGCATGCATGTCTAAGAGCCCAAGTGGAGAATGGAGGAGAAGAGATTGCGGTGTGGCCATCCCCCCTGGGGAGTGATTTCTTGCTTTCTGTTGAGTGCCCTCGCCCTATAGCAAAAACCTCTCAAAAAAAAAAATTTACCAGAGGATATGTGTACTCATCAGAGGGAGGGGAGGGCAGGGAGAGAGAGAGAGAGCACTTCCCCACACTGGCGGGGTCACATGGCAGTCCTCCGCCCTTCCTCATGCAGCCATTCTGGGTATGCACACACATGCCCCCAAAGATTCCTCTGTAGCTCCAATTTATAAGAAAAAGAAGGAAAAAAATGCCTATGAAGTTAAAAGTTCCAGAGAGCACAGCCAATCACAGGTTTAGATATTTGAGTAGCAATTTGAACCAAGACTTTAGCTTTTAGTGCTATTGAGAAATCTTTCATTTTAAGCATCTTAGTAGTTCCCGAAAATATAAATTTTCACTGGCTTTTAAAAATCTAAAATTTCTGAAAAATTTATAAGCACAATTTAGCAAAATATAAATGAAAAGTAATTCTATCTAGAGGCATTTCAGTTGTGTTCAAACCACTTAAAACTTCATCTTCCAAATTACTGTAAAAATTAGTAAAGTTGTATAAGTATACATTACATAAGCTTTACTATGTGTTTTAAAAACGAAATGTGATAATAAAAACACAACTTTTATGATAGCAATATACAGAGCCTGTCCTTGTAAATCATTGGTTAACTGCTCTGTATTGGGAACCAGATCCCGCATGGCTGACCATGGCTCAAATCCCAGTTCCAGTGACTTGAGGAACACCAGCCCTGTCCACTCATGCCCCGTATCCTGACAGGATGGGGAAATGGAGGAAAAACGACTGCAGCATGACCACACTGAGGGTGGCATGGGAGGCAGGTACATTCTCTTTCTCTCTCTAGTGAGCTCATGTGCTCTCTGGCAATTTGCAAAATTTATGTAAGTAAAAAAATAAGAAGGTATCAAATTACTGGCCCAGCTGAGAGGGCACATACTGCTGATACCCCTGAGAGTGACAGAGGGCACAGGGGAGACTGGTGTTCCATTCCTGGCCCAACTCAAGAGGCACAGCTGGCTGGGAAGCTGGGGCAGGAAAAGTCTAACATCATGAGATCCTGTCCAAATGCAATGTCTCTTTCTCTCATGCTCATGGAAAATAATCTTTAAAAAATCAAAATACTTCTACAGAAAGCACATCAGAGCTTTGCAGCATTTAAATTAGATGGTATTAAATTCCTAGTTGTTAGTGTAGCTGTTATTGAGTATGGTACACTGAGATCATGGTTACCAGGTCAACAGGAGTTTTTAAGCAGCAATGCATTTTCATGAGACTGTATTATACCAACACTGTGAAATGACAAGAATATATGTAAGTCTAAGATCATTACAATTAAAAGTATACACATGGGTCAGTTCAATCCCATTTAAAATTACTTTTCTCAAAGACTGAGAACACATTTTATTGCTAGAAGATATATAATGCTTAAGTGAAGTTTTATTACTATATGTTTCATACATCTATTACAGTCAAGAGCAGGTTTAAATTTAGAATGACTCAAAAACTAAACTAGAAAAAAATTGTAATTATATTTTTTAAAATATTACTTTAAACACAAAAGTGTATATACTCTTTGAATTTAGGATATCTACGTATTCTTCTCCAAATTAAGCATACTGTTATTTCTTACATAAGGACTTCCATAATCTATTATTTGAATTGTTATCAATATGAACAGAGAGATCAGATTTTCTTCCCTGATCTTGCTTCACTAACCATCAGATTGTAAAATAAAATGAGAAACAACACCCAGCACTGAAATGCAAATCTGGGCAATTTTTAAAATTTTACCACAAAATCCTCCTTAAACTGACAGTTCTAAGTTTCCTAACAATGACTCCATTAAACACATGAAGTTTCATTTCAGTCTGTAAGTTGGGTATATTCTCCTTATTAAGAGCCATACCTCGTGATATATACAGTAATAAATAATACACTCATATTTTAAGTGTTGCTATATAATCTTTGACAATATTCAAATTCAGTAACCGTCAAGTAAAAATCAACAAAAGCATGTCTTAAGCAGGAAGTAAGTCACCGTTAGAAACTGCACCATTAATAGTCATCTTTATGTCCATAATACCACACAGAGGCAAAACAACTAATTTTAAATGAGTCCATCATTGGAGCCCATAGATGACTTAAATCTGAATGTCTCCAAATAGAAGTCTCCCAAACTCTCCAACTGCACATTGTAGAGATTCTCGACATGAAGACATCTCACCACTTCCAACTCGCAACATGCCATAGCAGCAGGCACTGCTTATTTATGTCAGCCTATCCACGATCC
Source organism: Tupaia tana (assembly GCA_026018925.1). NCBI lineage: Eukaryota > Metazoa > Chordata > Mammalia > Scandentia > Tupaiidae > Tupaia > Tupaia tana. Next base: position 113,235,272 of record JAKSZU010000004.1, on the reverse strand, counting down.
TGCTTCCCGGCTAGAACCTCATTCTCAAATACCGGGCGAGGGGGCATGGAATTTTAACGAAGCCCGGACTTCACAGGCTCCTGCAGACAGTCCCTCTCGGACACTGGTCTACACTGATCACCATACAGCATGATAGTTACAGAGCACTCAGCACTATGGAGAGCGTTCGCGCCGCCAGGAGCCTTCACAGTAGCCTAAGTAAATGGCAGTAGGAAACATGCCCAAAGAAACCAGGAAGCTGTACAAGGTCGCCCTAACAGCCAGAAGCGCTTAACCTCAGGCGCGACGCCCAGCGCGGGGGTCCTTCCCAGGCCCCTAGAAAAGCGCGGGCGTCAGGAACGCGGGCCGCACTGGTGCTCACCGCCTCCAGTCCTGGCCGGTCGCGGAGGGACCCGTTTCCTCTACACTCTCACCTGCCGGATCCAAACCCTACACAGCGGGCGGGGAAGAGCAGGGGGCAGCCCAATGCAGAAGGGAGTTCAAGACTTGTCCTCACAAGACCTCACACTACAGCGCGCCGCGACCGCTTAATCTCACCCAGCAGTGAAGACGGGATGGCCCAGCGGCACCCGAAGCCTCCCGAGGGGACGCGAAGGCGACAAGGCCAGGTGGCCCCGACCTGCGGCCGGCGGAGGAGGAGCAGGGTAAGGGCAGGAACGTGGACGGCAGCAGGTGGACAGCGGCCAAGAGCGGCGCGGCGAGCACGGGACCCCGCGGGGAAGGGGCTGACGGGGCCGGCGAGGCGGAGCCAGGAGGACGAGGCGGCAGTCGGACCCTGCAGCGGGGCGGGACTGCGCGGCGCCGACGTCGGAAGGCGCCGGGCGGAGACCGTGACGCTACTCCCCCCGCCTACCCCCCCCCCCCCCCCCCCCCCCCCCCCCCCCCCCGCGCGCCCGACTGGGCACCGCCCGGCGCGGTCGCCTGTGGCCAGGGCAGACTCGGGTCGGGCCGTTCGCAGCGTTTTGGCAGTGACCCCGACGCCCCCTGCCCCTCCTCACCTCTTCTGATCTCCAGAGGTTGGTCCTAAATCCCTAGGGCCAAAGACCACAAACCGCCGCCACCGTTTCGGGAACCAGTCGGTCAAGCGGGGTCGCCGTGAGGGAGGGACGCCCACCAGGAGCTCTCGTGTGTCCTCGCGCCTCGCTCAACTCCCAGCGGGCGCGCGGGTGGCCCAGGCAGCCCCACGCGGAGAGCGGCCGGACCAATCGGTGGCCGGCGCTGGGGCGGGGCGAGGTAGTGGGCGGGGCTAGGGCCGAGGTAGTGGGCGGGGCGAGGGCGGAGTCCGAGAGAGCCTCAGGGACCCCAGCGGAGACCAGGCGGCTGCGCTGTGGCTCAGAGGGCACCGCCGTGCTGAACTGAGAGTCCTGCGTGCTTTAGGGCTTTTAAAAATAAGAGCTATAATATGAACCTCTGAACTTTCCTTAGGGGAAATATAGGTGCATCTTAAAGAGTCTTTCCTGTTTGATGGAGCTTTCAAGTCTTCATCTGTAAGTTTGAAACGAAATAACCCTATACTGTGTTCTAACCGTGGGCCTTTTAAATAGGGCTGGAGGAGGTTGCTGGGGGCAGCGCCTAGTGGTTTATAGATGTAAAAGGCGAATTTACAAATAGGACTAGAAAGACAGTAAAGGTTAAGTGGTTTAAACGTCTAAGAGAATAGGCTGAACTAGGAGACTTAGTAATAGTCCTTACTACCACCAGCCAGTGTAGGAGGAGAGCTGGCAGGAACCGAGCCGCTGAACCAGGCCCTCTGTGTGTGCAATCCCAGCTTTCATGGATATGGTGGTTTGCTATACTGCCACGCACCCTGAATTTTTCTTCTTTTGAAGACAGATCTTGGGATTCAATGACAAAGAACAAATGCGGTCAGGAACCAGTTCTAATATTCCTGTTGGTAATATTAGCGGTAGATTCATAGACTATTAGAACTCGAAAGAATTTAGATCACGTAGCTTCTCCTTTAGCAAATGAAGAGCTAGACACCCAGAATAACCGACTAGGTTAACAGTAGCGCATGTTCCCTGTTCCAAACCTCAGGTTCCTTCCTCCATATTAACTCCTGATTTCAGTTTATTTTCTCCACATAGTCAAGTCACTCATTAATGCCTACCAATTTATTTTTTTGTTAACAAACAAAAATTGTATTTATTTATTTGTTGTTACATATTCCAACAGTGAGAAATTAGAGGAATTATCAAGGACTTTGGAGACAGGCAGACCTGGGCTCAAATCCATTTATTACTATTTTGTGATTTTGACTTATTTTCTCTGAGCACCCATTTAAAATGAGATTTGTGAATATTAAATAATAAATAACAATGGGGACCAGCAGGTGGCATGGTGGTTAAGGCACTGGACAGTCCCACATGGTTGACCCAGGGTTCGAGTCCTGAATCTGATGGCTTGCTTTCTCACTTCCTCTCTTTCTCACTCTCACCCTCTGTCTCTCTCTGGTCAAATTAAAAAATAAATGAATGGATAAATAAAATAAATTATTAAAAATAATAATAATAATAAATAACATTAACAAATACTGAGGACTTGTATGCTAGAAATCATCATAACGAGTTTTCCTGTATTCATTTAATTCTCAATTCCTTTGGCAAAGGTACTGGCCCCACTTTAAGATGGGGAAACGGAGACCCAGAAACCTTAAGTAGTTTGCCAAGGTCATTCAGCAAGTAAGTGGCCTCCGTGTAGCCATGACACCTGCACTCGTGAGCACTGTGCTACGCTGTCCCAAAGTGTATATAGGAAGAAGTGGAACACTTGGCATAATAGGAGGTGCACAGTGGGAAGTCCACCGGTACTTCCTCCTAAACTCTCCGCCTTTCAGTCAATAAATACCAATCTCATTTTATGCATGCAGTGTTCATTCAGAACAAAACAATTAGAAAACCTAGACTTACAAGACCTGGTGGGCTTTAAAAAAAATCATTCGTTCTTTCCTTCAAGACCTACAAGGGTAGTAGTTGTTATACTGATTATTATTAGTTACAGCTACTTATTTCTATGGAAAAAGATTCTCCACATTTTTCATTTTCATGTTGGTGCCTCTTCACTTCCCAGGAATTAAACAGTGGGTCCTTGAAAAAGACACCATGCGTTTTTCTATGCAAAAATGCAGCATGACTTTTCTGGCAACCCAATACTAATGTGTTCAAGGTTAAACTGAAAGTTAAAAGGTCTAGCAGTTCAGGAGTTGTTGTAAGCCCCCCAAAGAGTCAGTAGGTGGAGATGTGAGATATGGTTCTTGGAAGTAACTTAAAGAGTTGTGTTACCTTTCCAGTTTTCTTGTTTCCTTTATTTCTTTTGCCTTCCTTCCCAAACCCTTTTATATTTCTCCCAGGAATAAAGAAAACCAGATAAACAAGGCCTTCTCAACAGGCGTGAGACCCAGGAGAGACAATGAGACACTATTCTTTAAAGACCCTTCCCATATTTAGTGTCCCTTTGGTTAGATGTTTCCTAAACTTCTTGTTATATGTGTCCTTCCAAAGGCTATTACAACCATATTGTCTGCATGTAAAATTACAAGGATGACATTTGACTTTATTTTTCAAGGCCCTTAGAAAAACAGATCTATAGGGAGCAGCAGTTAGCGTAATGGCTACGTCGCTGGACTCCCATGTAATCGACTGTGGTTCAAGTCTTAGACCCGGTGGTTTAAACTCACACCAGGCACACGTGTGCGTGCATGCCCAAGATCCTGGGAGGAAAATGGAGGAGAAGGGATTGTGGCATGACCATCCCCCCTTGGGAGTGATTTCTCGCTTTCTGTCTCTCTGTCTCTCTCTTTCTAATGAGTGCACACGCCCTATAGCAAGAACTTCTAAAAAACAAAAGAGATCTACAATATTTTGATCAACTAGGATTCTTTTTAGGAATAGATTCCAAATTTGGATTTCTTTGTTACAAGGTTATTTGCAAGTTTATGGAAAAATGTGATCCAAACATGAAAGAAGACAAGCAATACAGAGGTGGTTTTGATTGGAAAGAAGCCAGGAGTGGGTATATACTGTTAGAAAGAGGAAATAGAAGGGGAGCCCTACAAACAGCAGAAATAATACTGACTGAGACATGGGGAGGCAATTACTAATAGAAAGTAGAAGGAACGTGTGCGGGCGTGCCCACAATCCTGACAGGAGACTGGAGGGGAAGGCATTGCAGTGTGGCCATCCCCCCTGGGGGGTGATTTCTTGCTTTCTGTCTCCTAGTCTCTCTGTGTCTCTCTAGCTAGGGCATGTGCCCTATAGCAAAAATCCCTCAAAAAAATAGCCTGAATACATGTAAGTGTATTTTCTCCATATGAATTACAAGCTTCTGTATTATTTAGTGTGTTTCTTTATAACGGTTTTTTGCCACAGGGTATGTGCGCTCACCAGAGACAGACAGAGACAGTGAGAGGGAAAGTGAGAAATCAACTCTTCCAGGAGGATGGCCATGCCACAATCCCTTCTCCTTTCTCCTCTGTTCTCCCCCCAGCAGATGGTGTAGCAGTTACTTGGGCACATATGCCAAGCATGATTTTCAAGCCACCAGTTCCAGGACTCAAACCACAGTCAGCCACGTGGGAGTCCACCAACAGAACCACTATGCCATCTGCTGGCCCCTTCTTGGATTATTTAGAAGTTATTTTCGTATACCTCTGTAAAATAAAAAACTCCAAAAGGGGAAAAAAGGAGAGGGAGTCCTTATCATTGTCTAAAATCTAATTTTGTCCTAATAACAAATGAAAGGTGAGGTGTTCGTGTAAGAGAGCGGTGTGCAGCAGTCTGGTTTGCTTTCTGTGCATCAGAGTTTCCTCCATCGTGTCTGGCAGTGATGTCAGAGTCCCCAAAACATGGCAACTGGGGACCAGCAGGTGGTGTAGTAGCTACTGTGCTGGACTCCCATAGGGTTAGTCGAAGCTTGAGTCCTGGACCCATCAGCTTGAAAATCATGCCAGGCACATGTGCATGCATGCCCAAAATCCTAAGAGGAGAATGGAAGAAAAGGGACTGTGGTGTGGCATCTTCCCTGGGGGGTGGTTTCTCACATCTCTCTGTTTCTCAATGTCTCTCTGTTTCTCTCCAGCGAGCACAAGCACCCTATAGCAAAAACCTTTAAAAAAATTTTTAAATTAAAAAAAAAAAAAAAAACATGGCCACTGCTTGCATGTCTACAGAATTAATGATCCAGAGGACATAGCTCAGGAGCAAGAGCTTCTTTAATCTAGTGACCCTTCAAATGAAATGACATCTCAAAGCCCTTTCGGAAGTGTGAGGTTTCACTTTGGTTTGGTTTTATTTGCTATAAAGGTATCATGTGCACTCACTGGAGAGACAGAGAGATTGGGGAAGTGCGAAATCACCCCCTAGTGGTGATAGCTATCCCAGAATCCCTTCTCTTTTCACCTCAGCATTTGGAGCTTGCACACACACGTGCCCAGTGTGTTTTTCATGCCGCCAGTCTGGGACTCAAACCACACAGTTGGTCATGTGGGATCCAGCTGTTTTAAACGTTATACCACCTGCTGGCTCTTTTTTCTTTATTTTTTTTTCTGTTTTAAGTAAGAATCTTTGTTCCAGGGGCCAGCAGGTGGTGTGGTGGTGAAGGCACTGGACACTCCCACACGGCTGACCTGGTTCGAGTCCCAGACCTGGTGGCTTGCTTTCTCATTTTCCTTCTCTCTGTATGTCTGTCTTTTTCTGGACAAATGCAAATAAGCAAATGAATTAATAAAATTAAATAAATCATTCTTTAAAAAAAAAGGATATTTGTTCCAATTCCATGACCCTTACTTTCTCAGCCCCGTTTGATGCTTTTTGACAAATAGGTTAATTTGAACTTTTCATTTCTCTGGAATGTGAGTCAGCCCCAGGATCAGGACCGGTGCTTCAGCAGCACAGCTTTCTCCTCTCCAGCAGCACTGAGCCATCCTCAGAGCCCCTCAGGGTACCTGTTACTGACCTCACATTCCAAGGCAGCAAATCAGAACTTGAGGTCTTTTTTGTACGCAGCATAGTGCCCTCTGGAAGCACCAAGCCTGTGACTGGCCTCCATTAGCACAGATTCAAATTGAATGAAGTGCTGATGGAGCTGGCCTTTTCCTGATTGGTTCTTGTTCTCTTTTCTTTTTTTTTTAATGAATTTTGTTTGTCATAATTTATTTGAATAGAAATTCTCAAATCATCTGTAATTTTTTTGTTGTTTTGTGGGTTTTTTTTGTTTCATTTTTGCTGTAGAGAATGTGGAATTGACAGAGAGAGGCAGAGAGAGGGAGAGTGTGATAGTACCCCCCTGGAGAGAGGACCACAGTCCCTCCTCTGCCCTTCTTCTCCCCAGGTCTGGGTCATGCATGCACACATGCCTGGCATGTATTTCAGGACACTGGGCCGGTACTCAGCAGTGCCGTTGGCCATGTGGGACCTGGCCATCTTAATAACCATGCCACTGGCAGGCGCAGCCACTGTCATTCTTATTTTCATCATGGCTGTGTTGGAGTCAGGCTGCATTAGAGCTTCCTCTGGCTGGGTGCGGTACCTCTTTGTAAGCCATGTCTGGGTCTTTGGTTTGATGAATAAATATGAGATAGAGTCTGTTGTCTGTAGTATGTCTTTAGAGAGCTAGGGAGGGTGAGGAGTGTGTCGGGGAATTAGCTGGAGGTGTAGGAGGTAAGAAGGGGAATGGGCAGTAGAATAAGAAAATGAAAATTCAGGTGATTGTTTTAAGAAGAAATGTTATTAGCATAAAGTCATATTAAATTTTCAGTTTTATTTTTTTCTTAGTTTATTAGATGTAACAGATATATATTATAGTTAATGTCTGTGGAAAAGTCTGTTCTTATATATATGTTATAGGCAGAATGGTGTAATATTTAAAAAAAAAAAAACACTGGAATTAGAGTCAAAAAACCTATATGAAAAGTTCAGCTCTTCTCTTTCCTGGTTTTTGCATGGTGAGGGTCCATTCACGTCACCGCTCTCACTTTCAGTTTCCACAGTCATAAAATGTGTGTTATAGTAGCTCTCCTAGAGGCATGTGCAATCTGAAACTGTAGGCATCTTGTGAGATGCAAGATTTTAGTATCATATCTTGGTTTGAAGTTTATTCACTATCCTTTTAGAAATTGAACACATAAAGTACAACATACTTTCAAACTACCTAAAATTAATTAACTATTGTTTACATCTCATCACATTTGCTTTCTTTTTATAATTAAAAAGAAAAACAAAAGTACACACACACACAGTAAAGCTAGAATCCCCTTTGGCCCACCAGCTTTAATCATTCAATTCCTTTGCACATTTATTCAACACAAACATATTTTATTTATTTATTCTTTCATGAGCAAGAGACAGAGAGAGGCATCCCCAACAGGGCCCTGATGCCACGATCCACCCCAAGATCTTGAGCACATGCTCATCCAGCACCTTTAAGGAGGTCTCTGGTCATAAACCCAGAACATCCCATATGGATCAACCTTGCAGAAGGTTGTGTTACCACTGTACCACCATAAAGCTCCAATCTGACACATATTTACAGAGTGCCTACTGTGTACCAGGCACTGTGCTAGCTGTGAGGTTGGGGATTTATGGTCGGCCAGCCAGACAGAAATCCTTGTCTTTCCTTTACGCCAGCTGGCTGTGTGTACTAGACTCAGTTCTGCTTTGGGGCCATTATTCAGGGGGGTTTTTATCTTTGTTATTTTGGGGGATGGTTTTTGCTATAGGGCACATGCACATGCCAGGAAGACAGAGAGAGACAGAGAGACAGAAAGCGAGAAATCACCCCCCAGGGGGATGGTCATGCCACAATCCCTTCTCCTTCATTCTCCTCTCGGGATCTTGGACATGCACACACATAGGCCCGGTGTGAGTTTAAGCCACTGGGTCCTGGACTCAAACCGCAGTTGACTACATGGGAGTTCAGTGACATAGCCATTATGCTAACTGATGGTCTCCCAGTCAAAGAATGTTTTAGCAGTTCATAAGTAAAGGAACTAAGGCTGGCTGGTGGTGCAGCAGAAGAGCACAAAGCTGTGTGAGGCCTACTGATGTGGGAAGTTCTGGGTTTGCACCCAGAGACCTCCCTGAGCACCCAGGCAGTGTGTGCCTGTGATAGGCTGGCTGAGGCTAAGGGCAGTTCCTAGCACTGGAA